>JAFBJT010106746.1:14855-39585 GCA_016785325.1 Chascanopsetta lugubris | reverse complement strand
GCCCCGGGCTGACCGAGAAGAATCTGCTTTCAAAAGCCACTGAAGCTTTTTAAGGCCTAAAATGGCTCCTGTTATCTGATCTGCAAAATACTGCAGCTTAAAACTAATGAACACATCAAAGTGTCTGCGCTGCGTGTGCTGCTGAGAAAGTCACTCTGCGGCACATGCGCAAAGACACATCACCTGCGCCTTGATTTCACGGTGATGTGCGGCCCTGACACCTGCCATCAAACTGCGGCCACGGATTGTACTCAATAAATAAAGGATGGAGGGTTATATGGGGCTTTAAACTCAAATTATTCAAGGAACAAAACAGCTTGTTTTTTGGAGAGCGTCTGTGCTTAAAGTCAGGCCTGTGTTTAAATACGCAAATGTCCTTTCTCATTTTCATGCTGTACCTTGTTGTTTCCATAATAATAGAAATGATAAATAAATAAATACATATTCACAGCTGTTTGCCATAGATTCACTTTATGGGAGCAAACAGGGTAAGAATGATTCGATCCGTGGCCCCTGACTGCTCCTTTGAACTCTATGGTGAATATAAACATTCTCTATAAACAGGTATGCAGACTACAACACATATTTGATTATACTGGTGCTATTTTAGCTGTGAATCTGCTTAAAAATACATATATTTGTTTTAAACGTGTGTGTGTGTGTGTGTGGGGGGGGGGGGGGGGGGCTAACAACACAAATAAAACCTATTTTCTTTTGCATGATAAAGAAATAATACAGTTAAAAAAATAAAGAAACTACTGTTACAAACGTTTGTGTCTCTGGTAATTGAAGTATTATCTTTATTTTGTTGTTCTTTTTCAATGATTCCAACTAAAAAGAAGAAGATTCCACAGACTTGTGGCAGATGCATGAGAAAGAGCGGAGCCGCAGTTTATTTAGATTTTCAGCCACAGTGATTGGATTATTTATGGTGTCACTTACATTTAATGAGAAGCAGGCAAACAACGCAAGTGTCAACTCTTCACGTTGGTACAGATGGAAAGAGAGTTGGCAGGTTCTGATCAACACGCCTCTGCTGCCACCTTGTGGCAGCAAACCCACATTACAGTATAATAAAGACGTGATGTGGTGCTACCTCAAATGGGTGCTGTTTGATATGGTGCAACGACACCCATCATCAGCAGAGGAAGAGTATGCATGATCATACTGTCACTAAGATTTGATGATTATATTTAGAGTTGCAATATAGGTCATTATAAGAAGACATGGAGGGACAGGAGGTGATTGGCTGCAAACCTGACCAACCACGATACAATTCTACACACAGACCCTTTACCATGCAGTGCTAAATATATGTAAAATCAGAAAACTAAAATGACACACCAAAAAGTATACATGAAATATAGAATAAAAAAAAATCTAATTATATATTTTTTTAGAAACATTTTGTTCCCATGTCATCTTTGCTCTCAATAAGATTGTGATGTCCATTTTAGATTTTAAATTAAAAACTGTACAGTTTCTTTCACTGAGAAATGTAATAAATGGAGATTCAGATAAGTGTTCTGGCATAGGGGTTTCAGTGACATCCAGTGATGAGGCAGCATGTTGCAGCTTGGTCATGCAAACATGGCCAAACCACCATTTTCTTAATAGATTTATTTATTTTATTTTTTTAAATCGGGTGTTGTGTTTCTGCCTTTACTTACATAAACAATCTGAGCAGAGACTCCACTAGTCACCTTGTCCGATACCAGGCTGCTGCTTTCATTTCCTATTGCCGCATGAGAAGAACACACTGAAACACACAGGTCAGGCCATGCAAGTGAGAGTGAAAGTGTCTTCTCATCAAAACACTGACCGACTGCTCCTCACAACACATTTCATCGTCACACCTCTTAACATGTGACCGCATGAAATGTGCTGCGTGTGATGGGAGCTGTTTATAGTTTGTCGTTTTTTCCCTGCGAAGCGATCAACAGGGATTTGCCGCCGCCACTGTCATCGCAGGTAACTATTGCTCGTCCTTGCGCTTGCTGCTCTTTGCGTAACTAAGCTCTGCGTTACAGGTGGAAAACAAACTACAGGCCGCGCCTATTGAGCATTGTACTTCTCATATACACGTGGGGAATTGCGTAAAGCAAATGGTGAAGAATACGTTCTGAAAAACAATCTACTTAAAGTTAATTAATGAGTAGAAATGTATTTTTGTCATTTTAACGCAGAGTGAGAAAACAGAGGATAAAGAAGTCACAGAGTGTCAAACTGCAAATGGAAAGACTTAATCTCCTTTAAAGACGAAAATTGTCTGGGGAATATTGGGTGGACGATATTGCAACTACTTCCCAACACATTTAGCATTCACAAGGGTGAAAGCAAAGCTGGAAGTACTGAATTAGTGAGAATAAAACTGCATCCATACATTAAGAGATCTCCAGAGATCTTCCACGTTGGCTGTATGTGTGAATGCAAATATCTGAGCGAGAGCCTCCAGAGATTCCGTGAACCTTCTCCAGCCTGTATGTGACAACACGGCAACAGACCCTCTGCAGGACTCGCCTCGAGGGGGAGGGGTATAGATGGCATGTCTAACGCACAGGTGGAAAAACAGAAGAGCAATATCAGATATTTCAGGTTGAATAAGTGAACAATGACTGGGGAGTTTTTTTGTTGTTTATCGTCCGTCTCTGCGGTGGAATCAAAATACTGCATTATTCCTCTGTGCTTCCCTTCATGGGTAGACTGTGGAGGCGTCTATGTTGCTGTGACGACACCGGAGCCGAAAATCTTAAAAATCTAAATGAGAGTCTATTTCTCATCGTCCAGTTGAATGTTGAGTGTTTGTCGATTCACGATCATCACAACTTGAATAAAAATGTTTTTTTAAGAGGCTTCATTATCTTTTTTATTGCTAATCCAATTCAAAAACAACTACATTGAGAAAAATCAATAAGAAATATGGGAAACAAAACAATCTCTTGACCTGCTACACTGGATAAATACGTTCCACGATGAAGAAATGAAAAGGCCGAGCTAATACTCACTTTGAAAATGAGGCGCTTTAGACCGACGCCCGAGAGCGAAACGAAGCCTGTGTGTGAAATGTGTCCACTAGGAGACAGCAGAGTGACAGTGATGATGAAATCACCCTGACATCAATTCTCAGAGCTCCCGAGACGGAGGACACGGTGATGCAGGGGAAAAATACGTGGGGGAGGAATTAGGGAACAAAACAAAGAGTGAGCACAGCTCGGGGAGCCATTAACAAAATGTTCGCCCAGCTTGTAAACACTGGGCTTCTGGGGACCGCAGACACAAGGAGGGAATGAGTCCACACATGGGCGGCGTTACTAAATGTCATGAGGGTACGGCGCCTGCAGGGCTCTGTCTGTCGGTGTGTGTCTAATCTGTAAGGTTTTTAGGACAGGTTTGATTCAAAACCATCAGTGTGAGGACACTTTGATTATACTTAGCAAGGGTAGTTTAGGTGTGTGTGTGTGTGTGTGTGTGTTGGAGCTGGGTTTGCTGAGCCAGATTTATTAAATGGGCCGCAATTTCTGGGACAGTCTAAAAAGGGCGGTGTGACAATTACTAGAAATGATAAGGAGTGTGGGTAACCCAGTTGGATGTCTGGTCTTTAGAGCGCTTGGCGGAGCTGTGGGTGGTGAACAGGGACTTGAAGGCCTCGGACTTCTCCCCCATCTTCTGGATGGACCTCTTGGTGCCGGAGGCTGTGGAGGATTTGGAGGCTTCAGAGGAGCTGCAAGCTTCGGAGGATGTGGAGGGTCCAGCCACATCTGGGAGTGGGGGAAAAAATGGGAAAGGGTTTGAAAATGTTTGACTAATATTTTAATTTATCTTTTATTTCTGAAATTCATGTTCATTAAAAAGGTGCAGTGTGTAAGATTTGGTGACGTTGACGGTGAAGTTGCATGTTTTATCCGTCAACTCACCCTCACCCTTCTGTGCATGCAGGAGAAGCTATGGTCGACTTCAGTTGTCAAAACATTTCAAAAGAAGCTTTGTTCGTCCACTTTTACTGCTGTAAAAACATGGCGGCCCCCCATAGAGAGGACCCACTCCTCATGTAAATGTACATTAATGGGATGATTTAAGGGGAAGGGGGGAAAAAGATACATTTAGGGGATTGTAAATTCATGAAAACATCAGTATGTAGTTGTTTTGAATTATATTTGTAAGTGACAAAAATGACCAAAATCTTACTTACTGCACCTTTAATGTCTGTAATCAACACAACTCTTCCAAATAGCATTCACTGACTGAAGACTTGGAATGGGGTCAATTAGACCCCATTCCAAATAAATGCTAAATAAATAAATGATAGACATCATTGTTTTTGCTTCAAATATGACACTTTCATAAATGACTTTTCCTAATTTAATAGGGACAACTAACACATATAATTTATTAATATTTGTACAATAGTGTAGCCTGCAGTACACACTGCGCACACAACAAAGTCCCTCTGGTGTTATTGGACAGGGGAGGAGCCACTCACTGCTGTGACCAATAAATCCTGCATGCTCTACCTTTAACAAAGCTTTTAATAACGACACCTACTTTGCTCATGAAGGGATATGTATAATGGTTTCACTTAAAGTTGGATTTTTACTTTTGTCATAACAAAATGACACCGAGTGCCTCTTAACCAATGATCTGTTAACTTGGTGGGAGAGATCCTTGTGTTGTTCTGGAAAAATGAACAGGAAGCCACGCCAATGTTTGCTGAGGACACACAATACTGGACTTCCCTTATCTGAGATTCATAAATGCTGGATAAGACTTCAAAAGCGCTGAGCCTGCTCCGACAGCAGTGTGAGTCTTACGGTTGGATTGATATTTAAACACGACTCATTGTTTCCTCAAGACTAGTTTCAATGAATCTGTTACTGAATGTGAGGTGTATTTCTTAAAAGGTACAATGAGCATGTACATGTGTATTTTTAAAGTCTAGCTGTGAAGTTGCATATTGTCTCATCGTGCCACTGCCTTCCGAGCACGTAGAGTAACCTCTGATAGCCTTTGGTTATCATCAGAACTAAAATGGTGTTAGGGCTACAATAAAACATGGCATTTTGCAGCATCAATGCCCATAGAGGAGACCGTCACCTAATGTAAAAATAAAGAACTGATTCTATTTTAAGAAGCACAATCATTCGTACATGATACTATACCCATACAAACTTGGGGTGCTTGTTTCATTTCCTGTTGCTGCCCATCACAATGGAAACAATTTTATCCAAATGTTAATCCATGTGCAGGAAATCCAAAGTGGGATCTTCCACACATGTTTGAATGCGTGAATGTGTGGTGTTTCAGCGAGCTATGAATGGATACATGACGAATGGAGAAAATTCAGTGACCAGTTGTCAACACGTTTGGTAAATCTCCACGTAATTTGTCAATGACTAAATTGGTTGTAAAGTGCAATTTCTTAGCTTTCAGAATCCCTTTGAATTTTTCCGATTGTGCAAACTGGATCGGGGTTATGGTAATTTAAAGTGCACATGCAGAAATGCATCGGTGTGTAAGAAAAGGCTGTTCCTGATGATTGAAAGTTTACGATTGCACACTATTTCTAACCTCAATATCTACATGAGATTGAGAGCATGGGGTCGGCCTGGCCCCTGGACTAGTTGGCAAATTCTCTGCTATGCAACTTTACCTGCTTTAATAACCATGGCTCCGCTTTTGTTGTTAAGAGTTTCAGGAAGACTCGCCCTCGGCCGAGACTTTGTCACATTCTATTGCGGCGGAATAAAATCATGAAAGACCGAAGTAGTTTGTCATCCTTTGGAATAAACCAGCACGCCGACACACACTGGACCTTTAAATGATATCATGCATTTTCTCAGGGGCTGGCTAAGTTTTGAATAACACACCATACTCCACTATAGCACATTCAAAATACTTATTCAAATGAAGGAGGAGGACAGGCGGCCGTGTTTATTTAGCAGGCAGGTTTTTGTTTATGAAAATGTTGCGGGGATTTGCGTTAAACAATAAACCAACCCTTGTTGACACAAACCTGTGGGTGTGGACGCAGTCTCAGCAGCTTCTTTGCTCTTTTTTGATTTCTAAAACAGAACAGGAAAATAAAATTGGACAGGAAACATATGAAACCAGATTATATCACTGTTTGTATGATTAAATTCAATTTGAAAAAAATGATAATACTGCCACTCACCTTTGTTTTTTTGGATGTGGCTCGTTTTTCCTCCATCTTCTCCCTCAGCTTCTCCACCTCCTCCTTGGTGCCATTGAGCACAATGAGATCCTCGACTTTGAATGAGTCCCCACACTGTAACACAAACAAGATACTCCACCTAACTGCATGTAGTTGTTACAATATACAATCATGGTCAAATGCAGTATTATTTTAGGGAGAGTCCCCAACTGTTTATATAATTATTGCTCCACTGTGAAAAATGGAGCTGATCAGACAATAAACATTCAAGTCTCATGTTTTTTGGTGTCATGATTTAAACCCAAACTTTCAATTTCCAACAATGAAAATCATTTCAATCTGATGGTTTGTTATTAAAAGGTAAGATTGGGTGACACTGGATGGGAAGGTTTCATGTGGCTGCTGAACAACCCTTACATCACCATCACATGGTTCATCTGTCCGTTCTGGGCAACTGTGATATGTAATAAATATGATGGTGCATAAAAAGTGCAAAGCCCCATCATAGCCAGACCATAAAGCGCCCCCCCCAACACACACACACACACCAACATTCAAATCATACTACTATCCCATAACTACTTTTATTTATTTGGTTGACACAAAGAAAAGCTCCATTCATTTCCCGTGATGCGATGGAAATAGGCAAATCCAATCAGTAAAGTCATAACGGCCGTACTCACAGTGAGGACTGCCCCTCAAAAGTTGTGCGTCACGTACGTTATGTTGTTTAACGAAGATAAAAGTACTGTCAGAGGCACGAGACAGTGATAACCTTAAACGCTCTACGGACCGATGATCACTCCAAAGTCACGCAGCAACGTGTGACAACAGAAAGGATCTACAAAGGTCGGACAGAGACAAATAAACATCTTAAAATCCATCTGGTTTGGAGGTTTTAGTTAAGATCTCTGATTTCCTCTCAAGCTGCCACTGATTCATGAGGTGCATTAAGCCTCATCCAGTTAGTATATTATTGACTACCACACAAGTTAATTTTTCATGAGTTGGTAAATTTTTTACAGAGACTTAAAGGAACAATGGATAGAATTTATTCACATCTAGTCGCGAAGTTTCAAGTTCCAGCTCAATACACCGTCTCTCACCTTTTCTTTCTTTCCCAAAGGTGTGTGTGGTAGCCCATGGTTACTTATTTATTTAGGTCACGGCCAGTCTAGTCCATCAGAGGATAGATTTGAAAGAATCATTCTCTGAATGATGGATGGAAAGCATCTGAATTCAAAAGCAAACAAGTCTTTTGTAGTTCAGTTTTTTTATATCACCAATATTTGCTTCCCCACCCTTCCCCCCTTCACATGACGTATTTGAACAGAGGCAACAGAGAGAAGACCAGGCGTGTTGTCTGTGAGAAGATATGTTGGTGAGACAAACACACACACACTCATAAAACTAAAGAGGTGTGTGGCTTGTCTGAAAGGAGGACCTCCTCCTGATGTAGAAATCAAGGGTTCATTTTATGTTAATGAATGAAAACTCGCGTTAACACGCACGTAAAACTTCAGTATCACTATTTGATCGTTTATTTTTGGACAAGAGCATCGGAAATAATTTCTTTGAACTTCAACTAAAGCGCTCGGGCAAGAGCAACTCACAGCAGTAACAGGTTATACCAACTGGGCTCCGAAGACCTCCTCATAAAAACGGGAAAAACACACCCATGTACACTACAAGTGCAAATATCAACCCCCCGAGTTACCAGCAGGGGATCTATTGTGTGGCTGTAATGCAGGCTCAGTGGGTGTCAACTCCAGCCATGTGCTCTGTTCAACACAAGAGGGATAATCTCAGAAGCTGACCAAGCAGCAAATAAATTCAGTGGCCGCTCCCTCTGAAGTCAGTCATTCTGCTGCTGCTACTACCCCCAATGACACAGGCTGCCGGCGAGCTGAGCACCTTATCATCGAGTCAGTGCACAAGTGGACCGGAGCGTGTACTGAACGAGCAACCTGACGGGACGGCGAGCAGCACAGAGGCTGACCGCCGGGAGTTTGATCTCTAACCGGGGAGATGAACTGGAATTTAACGCACCTGAGAGCGAAAAGGGGAGAGAGACACCCGAGGAAAGAAATGATATGAAGCGGGAAGACACAACCCACCGGTGAGTCGGAAATGGTATGGGGGAGGAGAGTGGAAAAACCTGAGGGAGTGAGAGAGAGGGAGAGAGCGAGTGCACAAGGTACAACTGTCCCTATGTGGCAGGTGTGTGTGTTATTGCCGGTAACCAAGCAAGGACTGTCCCACTCTCGTGGGGATTTAGAGAAAAGTGACTCAATCAGCAACAAATCCAGGCGCAGAGGAAATCGCATAGAGACCGAGCTGACGACCGACTTACATGAGAGAATCTGCCCGGGCTGATGGACGATAACAACACGTGGAATATCTGCTTTGATGAAACAATGTTTGGCACGGGAGCCAACGACTGATGTTTTACCTCCTTGCCGTAAGGACTGCAGACTGAACTGCCGTGAAGGTAAAAGTCTAAAATGTCCACCTGTTTGGGATTTTTTTCTTTACACACCGTTTCTGCATGTGTTGCTTTGATGTACGTTTTGGGTAATTCGTGTAAATGGGCTTCAGCCGGACAGAAAGACACAGTCCAACAGAAATATATGCAACCACAAACACTCGGGGGGGGGGGGATCTACTACGTACGTAGACATGAGGCAGGAGCTGCTTGTTTGTTTGTTTGTTTGTTTGAGTCTCTAAAGAAACGTGTAAAATTAAAGGTTATTCAAAATAAACTAAAGAATAGATGGTTTGGGGAATTTGGTTTACAAATGTTTCCCTTACTGCACGGCATCTCTTATGGAACTGTAATACCTTTTTAGGCTTTGAGAGATCAGAACAGCCCTAACAAAACAACACACTATTAAAAACATGGCCTAACATTTGTTGATTAAAAGCAACTGTAAATTCAATTATCTTATTTAAATTGACAAATACAACAAAATACCACCAAATCCCAAATATATTCACAAAGACACACGCTAAGAATATTTTTGTTTGAGTGCAAAATATTTTAACTTGATTTCATTAAATAAAACAAAGGAAGCCAACGTGTAACTAAAATATCAATCAGTTAATTTTCTACTTGTAAACTTATTCTAAGTGGTTAATTTGTTTTGAATACAAACTAGCATCAATATATTCAAGACTTTATTCATGTCCCTTTCTTTGTCAACTTGCTTTACATGATTTCTGATTTTGTTTTAATTTTTGTTTTTAGTGTTCTCGTAAGCGATTTATTCTACTGTATGAATGAGAAAGTGCTACTGTTGGAAGATACAGAACAACACACAGAATGTTGTGTCTGAGAAGTTAGGCGTCATATCTCAGAAAATGATTAAAAGACCAAATGAGGGCTCAACGTTCAAGGTATTATATAACCTTATAACCTTTTACAACCACATCACTCTGGTGCAATGTGTTGCACAGCCAGCAACAATAGAAGTCACAAAACATAAATACAATGATAAATACAGTGAGTTTCGGGTAAATGGAAGCTGTTAGACGTGATAGTTCTGCATTTGATATGACTAGGACTTCTTCAGACTTCTCCCTACAGACTTTACTTTACGAAGGCACTCTAGATCACACGTGGGTCGCCACAACCCCTCGGTCCGACCCGCCAAGTACGCTACCCACCGGAGCGGCGCCGCCCACATGTTGCAAGCGCTCTTCAGATTACCGTTAAGCCGCGGTCATTTATGGCAGAGGGGAAGTTCAACCTCTCCTGAAAGACGACAAGCTGAGGAATCCATGTGCAATGGCAAGAACTGATAAGCCCACACGGAGCAGAGCAAGTGACAGTATATGGAGAAACCGAGAGAACAAGACAACTTTTATGCACAATAACATAGTTATTACAGCTTATATTTCCAACTGATGTCGTCTTATTGTATACATTTACATAATTTAGCATTGTGTGCTGCAGCTCTTTCTGAAAGCTTCTAGTGAATCCCTTCTGGAACCAGTTCTCTGACTTGTGACTACGACCAAAACATTTCCGCGGTTTCCTTCCTCAGACACAATGAATAGATAATTAGCAGTGATCCTTGAAACATGTCATTGAGAGTTATGCCAGTGACTTTGCTGCACGCTGCTGGAGCACGAAACTACATTTCTGCCTCCAGCCTGAAAAAGCGGTGTAGACCAATTAGAGCTAACCTACTTATTTAACCCTATTTAATATCCCACAGTATTCACAAGCCTTCTGAAAATAACCTATCTGTATGTTTTTTCTTCTTTTCTGGCAGGAGTCTGATCTGTGGTGGTGTGGTCTAGATAAGGTGAAGTGGGGCTATTATGTGGCAACTGGAAGGGGCAAAATGCAGCTTCTTGTTCTGCCTGGGAATGAGTGTCATCATCTGTTCAGTCATTTACCTGAGGGCCAGTATAACAGAACCCAATTCCCCCGAGCCTCCAAGTTGCAGGCCCTTTTCCACCGAATGTAAAGCTGTCCTGACTGCCACTGAGACTGGAGTTGAATGGGTACGCCGTGGCTGCCATGTATGTTTTAACTTTTTATCTCTTCTCTGACAGACACGCAAACATTTAGATGTAAATGTTTCATTCTCTGCATTACGAAATGTTTGAAGAGCCAAAAAAATATGCCATAGCAACATGCTTCATACAATTTAACATCTACTACTTCTTTGTGACTAAACTGGGGTGGAAAATGTTAGAAGAGTTACCGAGTCTTAATTAGAGACGTATTGTACACTCCTGTCTACAGGTGGAGGGCTATATTCTGAATGATCATCTGCAGTGTTCCAGTTTGACAAGAGATCTGCACTTCATCACCCAACCGCTGAGCAGCGAGGAGGAAAACTACCCTATCGCGTTCATTTTGACTGTTCACAATGAGCTGGAAGTGTTTGTGCGCCTGCTCCGGGCCATTTACATGCCACAAAATGTCTACTGTATACATGTGGATGCCAAGGCTCCGCGGGAGTACCAGGAAGCTGTGCGCAAGCTGGTCGGCTGCTTCAACAACACGTTCCTCTCGAGCCGCAGAGAGACGGTTACATACGCGGGGTTTTCCCGGTTGCAGGCCGACGTGAACTGCATGAGGGACCTCGCTAACTCCAAGACAGGCTGGAAGAAGGTGGTCAATCTATGCGGACAGGATTTCCCCATCAAGAGCAACCTGGAACTGGTGCAATACTTGAAGAGCAAAGCGTGGAGGGACAAAAATATGACACCGGGAGTGATCCAGCCGGAGACTATGAGGCACAGAACAGAGCTCCAGCACAAAGAGACAGGCTTACAGGTAGTCCCTAAAGGGTCGTTGCAGAAGAAAGGCCCTCCTCCACACAATCTTAAAGTTTACTTTGGAACAGCCTACTATGTTCTCACAAGGGACTTTGTAGATTTTGTTCTAAACAGCCCAATAGCTCGGGACCTATTGAAGTGGTCCAGAGACACATTCAGTCCAGACGAGCACTACTGGGTGACACTGAACCACCTAAAAGGTAGGCTACATGGTTTGTTGTGAATGGACATGCTCCTGCTTCTACTCATGCTACTTTTCTGCTAGAATGTCTCTTGTATAGAGCTATTACTAATTATTCAGTGTGATAACAATATTCAAAGATTAGAGGACACAAAATGCTGTTTCATAAGTAATGCAATAAGGTCAAACAGCACATTGAGGTGTTGAAAATCTATGCACTGGCTCGTGGGCTGAACCACAACTCAAAATCAATTGTTCCAAATGAGTCATTTAGCCCACGGCACATAACCAACTGAGAAACTGGTTTCTCACATGTTGAAGTGGACTCAGGTTAGAGTAGATAACCAGGTTTATGATCCCCATAAACTATGCAACATCACACACAAGGGCTTCTAAGTCCAATAAACTCCATTCACGGAGGAGCAAGGATGGGAAAGGGTGTCGCCAGTTTCCCTTTTCCACAGGAGGGCTCATGTAAAATCTCCTAGGCAGCTCATGTACCAGTTCTGCATTGGGCTAAGTACAGCCGGATAATTCAATTGGCCTCTATAATCATGATTTGTTATATCTGATTATGTGTTTAAAGATGCTCCAGGGAGCAACGTAAATGGAGGTTGGGAAGGAGACATCCGGGCAATCAAGTGGAAGGATCAGGAGGGAACAACACACAATGGCTGCAAAGGTACAGTACTGTAGAGCATGTGTATTTATTGATGTACAGAATATGTTAATATGGGAATTCTAAACAAATAATCATTGCCAAATCAGTAAATTTTTGCCGCTAATCTCAAAAGACCTTAGTCAGACCAGTATTATTCAGTAATATTTATGACACTACACTACCTCAAACTTCATTTATGACCTGTAGTTTCTCAACAAGAGCACTGATATGAGGACTGATCTGATATGATGTACTCTCTATTAGGTCTAGTATGCATTTCATAAGATTTTCACTGTTAGAGGATGGGGGAGAAAAACAATGGTTTTCTGTAACAACAGATTCTGAAGATAAATAATCTAAGAGCATTAACATGATTTTTTTAAAATGATGACGTTACTTTCCAGGGCATTATGTACGAGACATCTGCATCTATGGAATGGAGGACCTTCCTTGGATCATTGCCAGGAATAGCTTGTTTGCCAATAAGTTTGAGAGAGACACCTTCCCTGAGGCACTGGACTGTCTGGAACAGTGGCACAGAAACAAGGTGCTCAACCAGACAACTCTTCCCATAGATCCATCATGGCTGCTGGCTACACAAATTGCGCAGCAGCCATTTTAGCAATCGTGCTGGAGGAGGATGAAAAAGCATCTTTGTTACATGAAGTTAATTTACACTGGTCCACTGTGCATGAATGTCAGAGTGAGCAAAAAAACAAGTTCTGACCTGAGATTTATGCACTGTGCTCGTCTGTAGCACTCTTTTGTGATGAGTCTTTTTTTAATGTTTTGATAAACAGAGGATAATCTATTCATCAGAGCACTGATATATCTTAACACCGAGCGACTGTAGTCCAAGTAATACCATGACACCATTTAGGAAGCATACAAGTGAGTGACAAGTAGCATTTGGGGGAAGTAAAACGCACAACGTACTGTATAATATTTCCAAAAATAAATGTAATATTTCATTTATTCATATATGTACCATTGTTATATGTATGTCGGTACATAACTTGCGTCTATCTTTTTTAATAAGATATGGAGTGTTTGTACATAAAAAATGAAATTAAAACTATTCCAAGAAAATGTGCTTTACAAGCGAACACGAAAAGACATGTCACTCTAATATTCACTTTATTGCGTGGTACTCATGCTCTTAAGAGTGACTTTAGGTATGTATGTGTATGTGTATGTATATATATATATATATATATATATATATATATACATATTGTGTTATATATATATATACATACTGTACATATTGTGTATGTTTTTTCTACATGTCTGGTGTGTTTGTCATAGTCAGTTTCCCACCAGCAGTGATGATGGGAAACTGACACTGTTGTGGTTTTAGAATCTGTTTCATGTAAACTTAAAATCAGGTCAACATAAATGCCTTGACAGGATATAGTGTGCACTATGCTTATTTGCAGAAGTCTGAGTTGCACTCTCAAATTCTTTCAAGTTTGTGTATTGTGTTGTGTTCTCTACAAGGTCAGTGCAGACTATACACAGAGGAGGGATACACAGGAGTGACAAATGAAATGCGACTCACTTTGTGGCAGATTTCTGTCTTGACCTCCTTCAGGGCCCGGTCAGAGAAGACGCAGCCACAGGTCTGGAGGTAGCAAAATCTGAAAATAAGAAAAGGCTTCTTCAGTAACATTTCAGGTTTTCTTTCCCCTGTGGATCAGATCTGCACAAAGTGAACAATTATGAAAGTTGTTTTTGTCTTTCAGTCAAATCAACCTGGTTGGATACCAATGATGTGAACAAATAAGTCCCTTCAAACTGTATCGTTCATTTATATGTTCACTTTACCAATCAAAAGTTTGGACAACAAATGACCTTTCATGTTTACGGGTTCTATCGTACTATTTTGATATCCCTCTCATGTTGTTGCTCACCTGTGCCTGCCATTCATCTCCAGTCCAACAACAGGGCAAATAAACATGCCACAATGGACGTCCTCATAGCAGTCTCCTTTGATATTCCTTCTTTCCCCCTCCCACTCAGGGTTATCGGTCAGGTTCAGCTCTTTTATATCCTAGAAATTGATATACAAACACAAAATGACACATGAGATCTACTAGAGAAGTATATATGCAGGAACCCACATACATTACAAAAATAAAACGCAGGAATATAAGATTTAGCACGAGATTACCAAACACTTTGTTGTAAACATACCTTTATTCCACGGATGTGTGTAACAGCCTCAACATTGGGTCTGTCAGCAGACTTGTCCAGAAGATATTCAATGATGGCATCCTTGTTATAGAGCCTGAATATATGAAGTAATTCAATTAGTGCACTGTGAAATCTAAGCTGTTCAAAAATAATAATAATCACACCACTGACACACCAACTACAACCCCCTGATTCTGTTTCAAATCATGTAATCGGTTTCACAATGGACAATGGTCATGAAGTGAAATCTCACCTTCCCAGGTCACAGGAAACAATGGGGCGTTTGAGTTTCTCCTGACTCAAGGCGCAATACCTCCATTTGGCGGCAAGTTCTGCATTTTTATCAACCTGAGGACAGACCACAGACATCGCTATATAAACATGTTAAATGGTAAAGGTCAGACTCCCTCTTTAATACTTCTCATGACCAATGTTACTGTTCTATATGCTATGAATCTGAAAACACTGATTGTTTATGTTACCTCCTATACAATGCAGAGCCTGCATCTCTGATTAAACTGATCCATAAAGCGGCAGCATTTGATTTTATGTTCCATATTTACTTCAAGAGAACTGCATGTTTGCACTCTGTCCTTTTAGAAGGGTAAACGTGTAGAGTTTAGTAACATGTAGAGGTATAATATTTTGTATGTAAATACCAGTAGTATCACACTCCACATTTTGGGCATGGGGGTTTGGGTTAGGGTTTGATTACCAGACAAAGTTAAATGGTATTTAACTTCTCCTGCTCGGCAACTGAAAAATGAACGATGGAGCAAACATGGTGGCCCCCAAGGAGAGGACTCGCTCCTGGTATGAATGGCGTACTCCACGGTAAGACCAAGACTCCTACTTTCAGGTGGGTAAACACAGCCGGGAACTTAAGCTATTGATTTGCTACACTCACTTTGCCTATAACATGTTCCCGTTTGCCACTGACAATATAGTCATAAGTAAATGTGCCATACAAATAAAAGGTGTCAGATTGTAGTACAGCCGATGGCTCGTCGATGTTTTAAGGCCAAAGGCACAACAAACCTAAACCACCACAAAACTAGCTTAGCTTTGTCTTACACTTCCGTGTCGTGTCTGAAAACACTTACACGATATTTGTACATGATATTATGTTGCCACCCGCGTGCTAGCTGGCACGAAACAATTTCTGAAATAGCATCTATCATTACTAGTGCTAAATGCTAACGGTATGTTAGCACACCGGCGGGTCTGAGAATAACACAATCTACAGATAAAGGTTTACCACATAAAACGGTGTTACTGTTTCGTTAGCATTCTAGAAGACATAAAATATACAATAACTGTATTTTACAAGAATTAAATGCTACTATGTTGCTCTGTTAGCATGCTAGCTGGCTAACAACTAGCACTGTGTACAACGTCGTCAAGCATGAAGACAAAAAACACACGCAACAAACCTTCTCGACTTTCTTCGGCCCTTTCACCAGCTCGTGCCTTTTAGGAATCGTTCCACCGTCACATCCCATGATGGCAGGTGATTTGAGAGAGTTGAATACCCAGTTAGTTTGGTGTTGTCGAAGCTTTACTCAGACAGGAAGTGCCCTCGTTGTAAACAAACGGCGAGACAAATCCAAATCTCGCGATATTAGTGGCTATATCTATATCTCCCTCTAGCGGCTAAGTGAGCAAACACGTTGACAAATGCAGCACAGGTGCATTTTGTAGCTCCAGCCACAGCGTGGAGGCATCATTCCACATTTTAGTTTTCTGTAGTTTCTGTCCACTCAGCAGCACATGGATGTGGCCGTTCACAGACACATATACTTGGGATGAAATGAGTGTTCCTATGATGGAAAGAAGTAGGACTCACCAAAGTCCTGCAGGGACTGTCATGCAATTATGCAATTATTACTATTACTGTTGTTGTTGTTGTTTTTACTATTATTATTATTACTGTTCATACGTATTTTCCCTCCATGTGGAATTTTTGAATATATCATTTTATCTTACCTTATCTTACAGATAAAGCAAAGGGGGGTATTGCATGTTGACACATCAAAATCATCAGTCAATTATCAACAGTGCCAGTTAATGGAAATATGTAAGTGCAATTGTGTGTTATCAATTTTTTCATATACATTTTGGTGTAGCAAATGATGGCTTTACATTTTCTATTCTTTTTTTTTCTACATTTAAATTTGTTGACATTTCAGCTCTGAATGTGCCTCTGAAAAATCTCTTCTCCTACTTCACTCTTCATCTGACTGTCCACACATGAAACCTTTTCTGAAGTGAGTGCTTAAACCCAGGACTAGTAAGTGACATTAGTCTGGCTCTCAGGGTCGGTGTCAGAGTGGTCTAAAGATGAAAGTTTCCTTGGAAGATAGTTCAATGAGTGCTAATGAGATCTGTTTCCTGTGCCTCGCAAGCTGCAGATTAGTTTACTATCGATGGCGCTGTCCGAGAGCGACCATTAGTTTGGGGAATACCCCTCTGGAGACGTCTCTGGCAGCATGACGGATAATCGGTATGGAAGAAAGGGGCCGAGTATAAAACCAGAGTATAAGACTTCATTTTGGCTGGAAAAAGTAGATTTTAACCCCCTCAGGCCAACCGCCCTGCCGGCTCCCAGCAGCTACTGTGGTTTCCCAAGATGCAGCAAAATGAACAGACACAAACACAAAAACATGTCTCTATTCTTTGACCACTGCTTTCGATTGGTTCTTCCTGTAAATTATAAATTGTGTTATGTGTCTTATTGAATTTCCCCCCTTTCTCACACAGAGCTAAATGTTTAGTATGGATTTTCATTAGAGACATTGGAGTGAGAGCTCTGTTAGTAAACTATCTTGGAGAGAGGTGGTAAAAAAACATCTGGGAGGGGGGGGGGGGGGGGGGGGGCACGCACCGTGAGCTGATGGTGCAAACCAACACCTAAGGAACGAGCCATGTGGAGTGGACGTGGAGCCGAAGGAGACGGTAATTATATGGAGCTTTTACAGGCATGATGAGCCCTCAAGGCACCGCACCATGAAGTTCACCGAAACATTCATTCAACTCATCGATGAGAACATGAGGTGATGCGGATGTAGCAGTATCTTGCCCAAATGGGCTTGAACCTTGTAGACAACCGCTCTAACCCCTATGCCACAACCAACCCCACCTGCTCCACATGTATAGAATTGAATGCACCCGATTCTAAACACACTGCGGCGACTGAAACAATGTTTCAAGTGACTCAAGCTTTTTGTGAAAGATAAGCAAGGCCATGTAAGACCGTCAACCAGGGCGCCACCTGCTGGAAGGGACGCTGCTGCAAATTAAATGAAAAATAATAATAATTCACTGAATCACTCACTTTGAGTTTATATCATATGGTACTGTTTTTTTTTCACCAACTTTGGTGCCAATCCAGATCAGGGGTCACACCAAGACATTTCTGAAGTTTGTTTTTTTCTTTTTGAATGTTTTTAGAACACAGAATACAGAGAATAATATAAGAATCACGGGCAAATCAGGCCCATTTTGCAAACTGACACCTACGGGTGTGTGAAATTTGGTCCAGCTTCAAAGAGAACAATGCTGAGGAGCCTTTTAGCAGGATTTTAATTTGAAATATCAAATGTGATTACATTTGCTTTTCACATCTTCGTTTCCCTGGACACTGGAATCTACAGAGTTCACAGAGTCTCCTCTCACTCGGATCTGACCGACCCTCCCTCCACACACATACACACACACACACACACACACACACACACAAACACACACACACACACTGTATCTCTGCAGCGCTGCTCGGCACAGCTGACCCAAAGAAAACCCCAACAACCGAGCAACCTCATGTTTATACTTCCATGATGAGTCCAACCTGCCCAATCAGACTTCCCCCTGCCCGGCCTTGAACTGAAACCGTATACATCTTAACCATCCCAGCCATCCGAGGCAGCCGGTGGAGACCGAGGCTGCATTAATTGCACCAGCCAGCCCTGGTATAGTGCACCGAGTCCAATGCATTTAGCGTCTCTAATTGGGGAGGAATTGCTTTGTTTACATTGGCGCTGGGGGATCCAGAGCTGGACCCTTCGCCCCGACAGCGCACAGGGCGAAGGCTTGAGGAGGGAGAGATCTCAGCCTGCCTCGTCCCTGACGGAGCTGGAGGGAAATGATTTGGAGCAGAGCAGAAGATTATTTACCCAGACTTATCGAGAGGGAGGGATGATTCATCACTTTTCTCTGTCAGACTGTCGGATGGCCGGTACAACATGTATCTTTTGACTACCACTCAATCTTTTCCCAGTGTTTCATAAATGTAGAATATGGGGTGTAGTGCCATCTAGTGGTGAAGTTGCACATCGCGGCGAAATATCCCCAACCTCAACCTTCCTTTTGCAAGAATGGCAGAGAACGTGTGGTTGCCTTCAGTTAAAGGTGCAGTGTGTACGATTTTGGTCATTTGTGTCACTTCTAAAAATATTACAAAACAATTCTATACATGTTCATGACTTTATAAACACCAGAATATATATATATGTTTCCCCCATTACCCTTAAATGTACCCTTACATTACACAAGGAGCAGGTCCTTTCTACGGGGGCCCTGTGTGGACATACTAAACATATTTTGAGTTTGACTGACAAGTGAAGTCGACCATAGGTGCTCCTGCATGCTCAAAAGGGTGAGGGTGAGATGATGGATACAACATCCAAGTTCAGCTCTAGATGTCACCAAATCTCACACACTGCACCTTTTAATATTAAAACTCAAAAGGTCTATAGTTGGTATATTCTGCACCACTCTAAACACTTGGCAGTGTTGCGTAGTAGATGCCTATATCAATTTCACCGAAATCTTACACTGTGCCTTTAAACTAAAATGCTAATATTCATTATTATGGGATTTAATCTATTAAAATATTGAAAAATGTTGAGGGTGATTTCGCAAACTCCAAAAAACAATCTGGGAAACTGGATTAATTGACAGAATGTGGCTTCTATAACTAAATATGTAGGTCACAAATGAGATGATATGGTCGGTGGATGAAGTTTGCATCCAGAAAGATAGATTATACCATCACGACAATATCTGTAGAGATTCTGTGTGAGATGAGATTCAAATAGGGACCGCTGTACCCTGTCAACTCCACAACCATGTATCAGGCCATATGCATAGTTCATGGGCCCAGAATATAACGAGAAACCCAAAACCCTGGAAAAAGCATACCACATCCAAAGAGTGCAACAAGGCTACCACACACACCAATGGGCCACAGTCATTTTCTCATTCCTCCTTTTCTGTTTATCTTCAATCTCACATAGCTGAAATGATGTCAGCTGGAAATGTTGCCCAATAACAAATGTCTCTATCCTCTTGGAGAGCGACTGATCCGCCTGCAGCAGCTTTTGCCACATAGTTTCTGATTAGACGGATTTTTGATCGTGGAGTAACAGACCCGATATTCAGGTCCGGGATTCAAGCAGGACTTTCAGTGTTTTTAGTTGGCATCCAAACTTTAAAGGTGCATTTGGGCTTGAAGTCCGTTTATGATGCCACTGAGTGAGCAGGTTGCTGCAAAAGCTAAGAGGAGCGACCGGGGGTTGTACTTTCTCGGGGAAATGACAGCGGTGTGGTGCATATGCTTCCTGGCCCACTGGTGCCAGCAGTGTCTTCAGCCATGACCTTGGCCCTGGTCCAGGCTGGAGACCGAGGGCAGAAGTGGGGGCTCGGCTGAGGCGTGGCCCAGAGGCAGAGCCCTCACTGGGTCTGGGCCTCGGCTGGATGTCGTGGCTCAGCTGCAGAGGAGTGCGTCCAGCTTGCCGACAGCTGAATATATTGTACTCGACCGTGGTATGTGGGTTCAAACACGGCAGCATGAGCCGGCAACAGATAGATTGCATGGAACGACTGTAGATAAAGATGGACGTAGCGTCCGTGGCGCCACCCGCAGGTTTTTGGCACAGGGCTAACGAGGCTCACGGCGGCCGGTTCACTCGTGTGTTCCCTTGTCGCCATGTTGCCGATGCACAAGTCCTGGCTCGGACTTCCTGGTTCATCCAAAGAATGAGCGAAAGAGGCGGAGCACAGGTCGAGCTGGGGGTGGGTCCGTGGTGCTGTCGCAGCATTGAACACGCTGAATATACCACACGTGCGCTTGACTGGAGGTCATGCTTTAGACTTTAGCCCTGAAGCTCTCGACGGCCACGTTAAATGATCAGCGCGATGCCTCAAACTGATGACGATGGACCGTTTCTCGCCATCACACCATTCCTCTGCTGCTGCTGCTGCTGCTGCCGCTGCTGCTGCTGCTGCCGTTGCTGCTGCTGTGTGACAGTCTTTATCCAGCGGGCGCGCTGACGTGTACGGCTCAACATTTGACTCACCGCAAACTCCACGGAGCAATGGGACCTTTTGTGATGCCGGCCAAGCCGACACACACACACACACACACACACACACACACACACACACACACACACACACACACACCTGGACACATTTTTTTACCATCAGCCAACTCCTGGTTATCTTTTCCACTGTGGCACACCAAGACTGAGACACCCGCAGACAACACGGCCACAAACAGATAAATGGACACACGCACGCACACATGGCTCAGATACACATGCATGCGCTCACTCCCTGTGCAAACACACACATATAGGACACCCTCTCATGAGACCCCCGGGTTCCCCCTTTGATGGCTGGTGACCGAGGAAGGAAAGTCTCCACACATCAGCGGAGGCTGTATGAATGGAACAATTGGTTTGTGCGCTGGCAGCACAGGCCCCGTCGCTCCTCATCAGCTTGACGGGATCCCTGAGAGGTTCTGACAGCGTCCTGGCTGTGATCGGCGTGGCCCCTGGTGATGGGGACATACCTGTGGCTGCCTCGCGCACTCATGTGGGCACGTGGTGAGGACTGCGAGCGCACGTAGCAGCTGAGGCCTGGCAGCAGAGCTAGCTCTCGGAGTCGGTGCCAGTCGCCGCCTGCCCTCAGCCTGCCCGTCCTTTGCAATAATAAAACTCACTCACAGTGGGGTTTTTTTGTTTTTGTTTTTTTTGTTTTTTTTACCCTCACACCGTTTCATGCCCTCTCTCACACTCCGCTGCCCACACACACACACACACACTCACATTACACAGACGTGAGGGGAAACGCTTGCAGCTTCGGTGCCATGGTGAGCTCAGCGCTAACTTTGAAAGCTAACCAAACGTCAGTTTAGAGACCAGTGCGCTAACTGCTTCCCGTGCTCCCGGGCCTTCACGTCGTGCTAAGCTAATGGGTTGCGGGACTTAGCATCACATGCATCTGTATCAGTCCATGATATCTGGAGAGAAAACGGATACATTTAGTCTTCCAGGGGTTGAATTGTTTTAATATTAGAAAAAGCAAAAAGGTGTTTGAGTTTGAAAACCATGACGCTGCATTTCAGTCTGGACAGACAGAAACAGAGTTTTTTGGAAACGAGCATGTCGATGCTCATAACTGCTTTCTGTTTTTCCTTCGGCACGATGTAACCTTGGGGCGGCAGTGGCTCCGTGGTTAAAGTGGTGCAAAGACACACAAATCGTGTCATGACAAGCAGAAGATACACAATTTCCACCACTTGCTCCAGTTCCATCTAACAAATCCAGGCAACAACCAGACCAATGGTCCATCAACTGATTCAGCGCTCACAGTGATTTCAGTCTTAGTTACCAATTAAGAGACATTAACCAACCACCAGATGGGGACAAGTGGATATTCTTGGGTTGTGTTTACTCAAATAACACATACGGCTAACAAATAAACATGAGCAGAATGAACAGTATGGGTACCAACGGTGCAAATGCAGCATTAGAAGACTGAATCCTCAGCTAAGTATTTTTTTTGTTTTTTTTTGTTTTTTGCAGTGTTGCATTGGTAATTTTCGCTCCTGAGCTGTACGAACATTGGATGTGTCATTTTTGTTATTTCCATGTGTCCACTTTGGGACTCCACACATTTCTCCTGTGATGTCTGAGGAAATGAGTCTGCAGCACTTTAACTCAGTCGCCTCCATCGACGTCTCTCTGAGGGGTCTTTGGGGGAACACATGTTCTTAATAAGGGTCTCTGCGTCTGGCCTTGCATAAATGTTTAGCAGCGTTCCTTCGGGGAAGCGGGGCCTGTCTTTACAGTGGAGGCTAATCAGCTGTAAATTCTCCTTTAAAAAGGAGAAGGAAGGCACGGAAGGAGTTAATCTCCGAGGCCCGTCGCACTTAATGTCTCATCGCCGTCCCTTTCGCACACGGACGCGCTCGTACGGCGCGAGCACACGCCTCCTCTGGGAAAGTGAAAAGGAGGGGATGATGACAAAAAGAGTGGAGGGGAAGAAAAGCTGCAGGCCTTGACAAATGATCTAATAAACAGGTAGGGAAATTACAGGCTCGGTGCCCGCTGGGAGAGGAAGTGGGGCAGTAAATATCGTTTAAAAGCTGTCAATAAATTTGAAGCGTTGAGTTGAGTTGAGAGACGGATCCACGGTTAGAGCCGAGAGCTGCGGCTCATGTGTCGGGGGGCGGGGGGCGGAGGTGGGGGGGGGGCTTGGTGTTTGTCTGTGGGGGAGGGGGGGGGGGGGCGGGAGGGAGGGGGGGCTTGGTGTTTGTCTGTGAGAGCTACTGGCTAATGATACAATTCAAATCATATGCTGATGACAAGAGATGAAGAACTGATAACTCTGCAATCAGCGTTCAACCTCTCAAACTACAGGACATTTCATAATGGTTCTTAAAGAAATTATCGAGTGCAATAGCACATACTATCTATCTGTCTATATATATATATACATATATATATATATATATATATTTCACCTGAAGACAGACTATATATATATAGAGGCCAAACAGTTTCATTGCACTGATTTTGCATATTCATCCATGTATCTCTTCCTTTCTCATTGTATCTCTCTTTTCATATTTGAAGTCTTATCTTACTCTAAACAAGAGGGGGAAAAAAAAGAAGAGTCAACCCACTGATTTCCCACCGTCGTATTGAATGGTAAAAGGAAATGAATTGCATAATTGCCCATGCAAGGATGCAGGTTAGGGAACCCATGACAAAGCCCCTTGTTTGATTTCTGTCTTCGGGCGTGTGAGCGAGTGCTGATGGGGAGACTGTCATTAACTGTGCTGCCTCCACACTTGGCAGCGAGTCTGTCAGAGTCTAATAAAGTTCACTGACAACAGCCCGTGTGTTTCCCACACCTCTCGACCCGCCTCGTGACTCGGCAGCTCAATGAAAAGCTGATTTAAGGGGTTCACCTGTGTGCCTATTGGCAAGCGTTGCCCCCGGGGCGGTGCTCCCGTTTGACTGACAGCATGATGAGATAATGACGGACAGCCACAGGTCTCACCCGCAGTCACATGTTTCAGCGCTCCTCTCTGATTGGCTGATCGTCCGAGAGCCCTTCAAAGAACCTGGAGCTGACACTGACACAGAGTAATGAAACCATTTCAACTATCGACGAAAAGTAAGAATAAATAGAACCTCTGCTTAGCGGTGACATTTTCCAATGCTCACAATTATCCGGGTTATTATCCTGGACAGCTCTATTTCACCGCTATTAGCGCACCGAATGTCAAGTTGTCTTTTGAAAGAGCAGCTTAAAAATGATGTTGAAAGCTTTCCTGGAAGAGACAGACACGTAGGCGGAAAAATCAACAAGTGAAAGTGTTTCTCTTCCCACTGACAACTATGGGAAATTGGAATTTCAGACCTCCCAGTCATCCTGACATAACAACATAAAGAAAATATATATTCCCCTTTTACTCCCCCGCCACCCCCACCCCCCCCCTCCCGCCCTCTATTGTGTTCAATTAAAGGTGCAGTGTGTGATGAATTTAAAATCATCTGAATGTTTCATTTTTTTTTCCCATTACCCTTAAATGAGCCCATTAATGTTTATTTACATGTGGTAAAAGTGGACATACCAAACATGTTTTGAGTTTTAATGGCAACTAAAGTCTACCATAGGTTCTCCTACGTGCTCTGGAGGGTGAGGTGATGGACACAACATGCAACTTCACCTCTATACATGTCACCAAAATCATACACACTGCACCTTTAATCATCGTGGAGTGAAAAAAAAAAATAAAAATAAATAAATACTTTTTGGTTCTCCCCAGTGAGACGTGTTTTCCAGGAAATCCAATAAGAATACAAAGACACGCAGGATCACAGCCTCGCACCAACACAACAAGAGGGTCGTGACGATACGTGAGAAGAGGCAG
>JAFBJT010106746.1:0-13991 GCA_016785325.1 Chascanopsetta lugubris | reverse complement strand
AGTGTCAGTCTTTGTTGGTGCAGAGCGTGCGTGTGTGTGTGTGTACGCGTGTGTGTGTGTGTGTGTGTGTGTGTGTGTGTGTGTGTGTGTGTGTACACACGCGTGTGTGTGTGTGTGTGTGTGTGTGTGTGTGTGTGTGTGTGTGTGTGTGTGTGTGTGTGTGTGTGTGTGTTCTACAGTTACACAACTTTTGACATAACTATGTCCCTTTTTTGTTTTGGTTTCATTAGTCTTATTTGGGAAAAAGAGCCCATTACAGTACATAGTTGCATAAAGACATACAGATTCTCATTATTTTTCTGATAAACAAACGATGGACATAGTCTCTGTAGCAAAGGTTACAATTTATAAACAACTTAGTACAAAAAGAAAAAGAACAAAAAAAGAGGAAGGAGAAAATAAATGAATGAGTAATTTCAAAAAAAGGATAAACGGTCACTTTTTTGAAACGCTTCAGGACCTGCTGTGTCATGGTGAACCCTGCTCGGTTACATTTGGCTTTGCATGAGTGTCTTCTTCACAATAAAAGCATGAGACGGTGGGTAGGAGCTGCAGCTCGCCAATGGAAACTTTCTTGGTGTTTTCCCCCTTACTCATATTTTTGGTTTCAACCTCATGAAATTGAACTTATTATTATTCTACTTATGTCTATTCCTTATAGCATGGTTTGACCTCTTTAAGGTCTTTGGTGTTTGGTACGTCCCGAGAAAAAGAGTCAAACAAAGGTTCGGAAATGTTACAAATGTAAAACACAGCAGAGATCTCAGCAGTGGAAATGCACCACTCCTTCATAGATTAAATCAATGTACCTGATTTTGGGAAAACATGGCACACACACACACACGCACACGCACACACACATACACACACGCAACTGATGTTATTTGTTTAACAGACTAAGACGATGCAGAGCGATGATGTAAGTCGCTGTTATCTTTGTCTTTATCCCTTTACCTCACACTGTCGCTGGTTCGACCCCCTGACTCCTCTCTCTCTCTCTCTCTCTCTCTCTCTCTCTCTCTCTCTCTCTCTCTCTCTCTCTCTCTCTCTCTCTCTCTCTCTCTCTCTTTTACTCTCCAACATCTATTTGATCTCCGGTAATCCTCCCAACATTCGCTCGGCACTTCTGAATCCAATCCAAATTCTGTTTAGCCCTCTCTCCGCTTTCATTCATGACACGTGTGGTCCCTCCGCTGGATCGCACCACACAGATCCTCCTGGTAACCACAATATCATGAGATTACCGTGTGTGTGTGTGTGTGTGTGTGTGTGTGTGTGTGTGTGTGTGTGTGTGTGTGTGTGTGTGTGTGTGTGTTTAATGACTCGGCCTGTAATGTAAAAACAAGCCTTGCTGCACAAATCACAGCGACTGGAGGAGAATGGTAAACAAAATCAAAAAAGGAAAAGAACACAGACAGACAGACAGACAGACAGACAGACAGATAGACAGATAGATAGATAGATATATAGATCCATTAATCCATAGAAACATAGATAGATAGATAGATAGATAGATGGTGATCGACCTTGCGCTTCCTCTTGAGACACAGTTTTTCCCCCATTCACTGCATTAGTAACACATCACATTACATAATCTGTACTTTATCTGTGTTAAAGATGTAGAACCTTAAGCAACATCCGTCAAGCTGCATCAGCTCACTTGTTACCACAGGGCTGCCATGTTGCAGCTTCCTGTTGAAGGGGGAAGGAAGTGCCAGAGAGTCGACTTGATATTTCTGGATGAGTTGATAAGAAGCAGCCGGCGGAGAGTTTGTCAGTTCGAGGGAAGTAAAAAAAACAAAAAAACAATAGCGAGGTTTTTGAAGGATAGAAGGTTTTGTTTTGTGTGTTTCGGTCCGATAGAGACGTCATTTCCAGTCACCTTCCATTCGACGCTCTAGCATAGGGCCAACTCTGATCTCAAGTGGGCGGGACCGATAAAATCATGGCATGATGACCTGTAAACAACAACAACTTAAAGGTGCAGAGTGTAAGATTTTTCTCATTCTTGTCACTTCCAAAAAATATTACAAAACGATTACATACTGACATTTTCATGAATTTATAATCAAGAAAATGTTTTTTTTCTCCATTCATCTTAAATTAAGCCCATTAATGTATATTTACACGAGGAGCTGGGTCGTCTCTATGGAGGCTGCCATGTTTTTTACAGTAGTAAAAGAGGAGGTACTCAATATTTTTGAGTTTTAATGACAACCACAGGTTCTCCTGTAGGGTGAGGGTGAGGTGAAGGATACATCATGCAAAGTCCCCTCTAGAGGTCACCAAATCTTACACACCGCACCTTTAAAACGTTTGCCTTTGTCATATTACAAAATGGCAGAAATATAGTTGTTAACATAACAAACTAAATCATCCAATGGGCTGGATTGGACCCTTTGGTTCTGGCTGGTTCTGGCCCGCGGGCCCTATGTTTGACACCCCAGCTTTAGACTGTGTTAGTGTGCGATCCTCAGTCTCAGTCTCTCACTTTATTTTCACTTTGGTTCCTCAGTCGTCTTTTCCTCTTTTCATCTCTGTCTCGTCTTGCAAAGCCGCCGTCCTTCTCTTTTTCTCCCCCCCAAATTGGCTTTAACCTGATTTCCCTTCATTGCTATTTCTGGTCTCTTCCCCCTTTTCTTTTTCATTTCATCTTTCTCTCTTTTACTTTCTCCACAGGGGTGCGTCACAATTCAAAACAAAACAACAACAACAACACTTTCCCTTTTCATTAAGCACTGCTGCCGCTGCCCTTGGAGAATATCCTGCTCCAGTATCTGAGCAAAACAACACGGAGCTAAGACACTGTGGGCACGTGTGTGTGTGTGTGTGTGTGTGTGTGTGTGTGTGTGTGTGTGTGTGTGTGGTGAGCTTGAAAAAAAGAAAAGAAAAGAGACACGGGGGCGGAGAGCGGAGCTGCAGAGGAATAATGATGGCAGCATGATCACCACCCTGAAGAGGCTGAGGGAGAACGTGAGCAGGAATAACATGTTATTCCTGCAGAACGTGAGGAGAACCTCAGACACAAGAGGACAAGCACTGTGGTCCCAGTGAGGACGGAGCTTCCTCCTCCTCCTCCTCCTCCTCATCCTCTGTTACATGACCACGGCTCGGCTTGTAATCTCTCCTGACATGAGCACATTCGAGGAGACGCGGCATGAAATGTTTTCAGTGACTGTGGGGCCCGACAACGAGCAGGCCTTGAGGAACAAGGGGGCTTTACGGAGAGAGAGAGAGAGAGAGCGAGAGAGAGAGAGCGAGAGAGAGAGAGAGAGAGAGACGTCAGCCAGATAGAGAGCTGGAGAGCGGTTAGTGTTGGAGAAAGTACAACAGGAAATGAGATGAGGAGAAAGGAATTTCAACTGGATCCAAGATGTAGCCTAAAAGCAGCGAACAACCCAGTTACCCCTGACAATGTGTGTCAGTGTGTGTGTGTGTGTGTGTGTGTGTGTGTGTTAAATGTGTGTGCCCACACTGTGAAAGAGGAAAGAGGAGGAAGCATAATATATAATCCCGCTGTTAATGCTCGATTCCAGAGTCAAAAGTAGCACCACTAACTGTAATTCATTAAAACACAAAACACATTGGGTGCGCACGCGCACACACACACACACACACACACACACACACACACACACACATACTAGCTGTGTTTTGACTCTGAAGACCGCCGCTGCTCCTTCATAACTTTTCCGGAGATGTAGTAAATCCAGCCTGTTCTTTTTCAGTGTTGTGTGGTCTGACGCATTAATCCGTTCCTCAAATGGGACTTTCTGGATTACATTTCACTGTCACACAACAACAACAACAACAACAACAACAACACAGCCCCACCAGCACAACCTCGAATTTCTGTTAATGCTGAAATTGGTCCAGTAATGTAGAATCCTGCCAAAAATTATTTTCGGCTCATGAGCCCTGAGAGCAGGTTTTCTTACTGGAGTCCTGAAGGGAGGACGTACTGTACGTCAGCCAACCTAGAAGTTCTCATCGTGCTGGTTCCCTTGGCAACAACGTCTATGGGATGTTTGCATTTGGATTTTGGATGACTACCAAGACTGTAGTCTTGTTTTGGCGTTTGTTAGCAATCACCTAGCTTCTGGGCTACAGTAAAAACATGGCGGCCTCCATTGAATGAAACCACTCAAATGTTAATATACATAATTCATTCTAAAGTAATGAAAACATCAATCACATTCATGTGATGACACTGTACCGATGACATCACTACTATTTTCATTTTCTACACTTTCATTTAGCAGAGGTGTTTATCCAAAGGGCCGGGAATTGAACCCACAACCTCCTGCATTCAAGGCCCACGCTCTACCACTGAGCATCACCCATCATGGTGGCAGTGTTTTCAATATTTCAGCTTCATTGCTGGATAGTAGGAGGAAGCATTATATCATTATATTATATATTATAATTATCATTATAACCCCTCTATGTGTCAGATAAAAGATATTCCACTCCGAAAAACTGGATCGGTCAATTTCCCGGTTCACAGAGGCAACGCCAGGGTCAGGCAGTCAAGCCCAGGAAACTATTTTACATCGACATCAAAGGAGAAAAGTTATGTGCGCATCATTAAGAAGTTCTCTAAATCTCTCTAACATGTCTCCAAGTTCTAATTAAGCCTGATGTGTTTAGCGCTGCTTGAAACGCTGGAGAGTACCGCGCGTTAAACTCCAAACAGATGAAGCGAAAACACATCGGGAATTTATAATCTACACGTTTCCTGTCGGCGTCAGTGTCAATACTTATGATTTGTCTGGTTTAGCAGCCGATTCGGTTTATTAGTCGGTCGCAGTCAGCATCTACACGCTGCTGACTGTACCAGGGGGAGGAATAATAACCACTGGCTGAGTCGCTGAGGTTTCCACGCGACCACAACAGGGGGGGCGGGGGGGGGGGGGGGGGGGGGGGGGGGGGGGGGGGGGGGGTTGGTTTACGGCTGGGAGGCAGACCGAGCTGCGATAAACCAGAGTTGAGTTACTGATCAAACCCACTCTCTGGTGCCTGGTGAAGCCCGGAGCTAATGTTCACACGCGTCCTCAATGGAAAACTTGAGTAAAAGCAAAACAACCCCATGCAGGGAAGTTACACTGTAAGGGGGACGATCAGCTCTGTGATCCGAGAGCTGCTGTGCCCATTCAAAAACGTGCTGGAGGAGGTTTGACGGTGAGAGGCCGAGTGGGAACGACCACAAACCCCGGTCTGCGTGTTCTTACCGGGGTGAGGTGTGACCTCCACAAACCCCTCCGGGCCTTTTCAATAACGCCAACTCTCATCCCAGTGACATCTGTGGAAGTGAAGTGACATACAGTCGCCATGCTGAGAGGTTAGAGGAGCTGCTGTCTGACCCGAGGGTCGGGGGTTCGATTCCCGCCGCCCCGCCTCAGAACGGTGAGTGGGCAAAACACTGAACCACACGTTATTTGTCTCATGTACTCAAAGTGCGGCAAAGAGATGCACAGTGTGAATGTTTGTGTGACCGGGTGAATGTGAAACTGTACAGTGCACACACACACACACCCACCCACGCTGGTGCTAAGCCACCATGTCGGCCCAGCTAGCAACAACTGGCAGGGCTTCGCTAGCCCCGATAGCCTAGGCCTGCGGGGGTTAGCAAGGTCAATGCTAGCGCTGAGCCAGCTGAAGCTAGCTAAAGATCCAGGGTTGCCATGTTGGCTTCGCTCCGGTCTTGGGGGACTGTTTTATAGCCAGCTAGCAAAAAAAACAACAATGCCAGCTCTAAGGACTATTGATTGAAAAGGGCAACCAAGTGGGTTGGGATAGTATCTCATATATTTAGGGCACCTCCTAAGTTGTAGAAAAAGGTCAGCTCAACCCTTCACTCTATGCCTTGTATGCCCACAAACACAGTAGTGAGAAGATATCATATCTTTGGCAATCACAGGGAAGTCGAGTCACAGTAATGTGGCAAGCTGACATTGCTCATGTAGCCAGAGGTGAGTAACACGCTTGCAAAACCGGATTTAATCAACATGTGTCAAGCCATTTTCTTCGAAAATGAAGTTTTGAGCCAGCTCATTTCCAACGGCTGCTTAACACTTCCTCCCTCCGCCGCACAGCTGGGTGTGTGTTTTCACACTTATGTCATTGCCAGCAGGTAACAGAGGTCGTGGTGGGGAGAGATCAAGTCCACGCTTCCCACAGGGCGCCTGAAGGACATCGCGAAGGAGCGGCGCTCCGGGGCTGAGCGCCGCAAGCCCTTTATTTACCAGTGCTGACCCTGCATGCTGGGCCTGTGCTGATACTTCCTCGTGTTTCCTAGTACTGTGTTCTCATGCAGGTGCTGAGCACAGGAAGAGTCGCAACCCGGATTATTGCACCAGCCTCGAGCTGCATGGCCCAAAATACACTCGGCATCAACACACATGTTTACAGCAAACTGCTTCAGAGAGAGCCGGCCTTCCAGGACAAAATGGAGAGTGTATGGCACATGCGCTGCATGAAAACCCCCATCATTCTTATAGTTCATAGGAATGACATGCGAACTGACGCTTTGGTCGCCAAGTTAATGGCCAATGTCCTGACACATTACGGAACTCAGTGGACTTTAAGGTACGTGGGTATTGGGGATGCAACTGAAAAAAGTCTGATAGCGCAAACTGTCCCATTACAACAACTCATAGAGGAAGGCTTGATTAGCACCCCAATCATTAGCAGTAGTCGGTGCGTTAGCATCGTATGTATCACAGTAGTCAAACTAGCCACCCCTGAAATCGCTGTGTGCTGGTATTCAGACCTTTATAGCTCATGTTGACGCACTGAGCCTGCAGTTCTGTAGGAACATGCTGCTCCTCATATCAGCTGACTATTACGTTCTATCGACATATGTTCTAGAATCAGGGACCAATCAGTGAAGACGGTATTGAATGTTTACTGTTCCAGAGCTCAAACAGCATAAGTGATAGGAATTTCAAAGTGGATTTCAAGCAAAGACGACCATGCAGTAGATTTTGGTTTTTCTAAGTCAATTGCAAAAATGCATAGAGTGAAATTAGAATGGCAAAAACACAATTGATAACATATTCTCTGGTAGTCTTATACTTGTAATTCACTCCCAACGCTCTCCTTGGTGAACATTCAGTCTGTTTATCTGACCTCTAGGTGGAATTTGTTTGGGTTTTCTTTTTCGCAGTATCAAATTCTCTAGCAAGAATCCTGGACATTTCCTGGTATCAGTGTCAACCACTACATTTTTGTATTCGTGACATTCCTAATAACTCATTACCAACACGCTCATGGCAGCCTCATGTGAAGCTTGTTATTCCATCTCAACCCAAATGGAATCTGAACCCTGTGCTGAAACGAGAGCGGGAGTCCTCCACGCCGCCAGAGCATTTCGAAAACATTCCTCCCCTCCCCTCCCCGCCCTCCCTCACTCTCCTCGTCACTCCTCGTCTTCCATTCAGTCTGGACAGGAGGAAGTTTGGGAACCTCTGTTGGCCAGCTGTCAGGGGAAGGGGGGTAAGGGGGGGAGGGTGCACTGTCACTACAAACCAACTTTTCCCTCCCGGGCCTGAGTCATCCAGCCTGAGCTGCCTGAATTCAGCCGCCCACTCCCATTTCCTGGACCCCCCAGCACTTCACCTTCCTCCAACACAATGTGCTATCTAGTAGTCTTTCTTTCACTGTGGTCCACTCCAGCGCTTTTCCGCCAAGTTATAAAATAGAATTCCACTTCTTCCTTTTGTTGCTGCTGCGGCGGCGGAGGCACGGTGCCATGCTAACGCTATAAAGCTTCAGCCCAGGCAGATCAAGTAGCTTAGGAGGAGAGGCGAAGCCAGACGGTGCCATGTTTAGTGGAGCTATTCTCTCAAGCCAATCCAATAAGTTCTCCTGGGCCAGATCACCTGGTGAGAAGCACAGACTGAACTCTGGGAGGATCTTAACGGTTTGCTTGAAAACGGCCTGCACTCGACAATAACACTGAAAACAAATACACCCACAGTAACAGATTTTGTGGATCTCCCCTGTTCCACAAATAAATCTGTTAAATCATGTAGAGTATGGGGGGGGGGGGGGGGGGGGGGGGGGGGTGATGTGGCTCCGGGGTTACAGTGGCCGTCCGCTCTCAAACGGACATGTTTTGGCAATAAGCAACATTTCCAAATCATATGGTCGCATATGTGACTTTAACTCTGCTTTAATATGATATTTCTATGTAAACAAAGGATCGAAATGACTGCATGGAATGAGAAATGGGTCACACTGACAAACCCACAGAGAATTATCACCATGCTCCGCCGCCTCCCATCAGCTTTTTAGGAGCTTTAAGCGCCGATTTTGGCTTTTTAATCCACAGCTTTACTGTTTTTGTGCAATTTCACTGCTCTCATCCGCATCGCCTACGCTATTTCCATTAAAAAAAAAAAAATTTTTTAAAGATGTTGCATTTTTGTCTAAACAATGGGATCCTTACCCCATTTAGTGGTGAAAACACTGTGACTCTGTGTGTTTTTTACGTTTGAGCAGTGGAACATGGAGGTGAGATAACAGTGAGACATGCAAGTCATTTGTTTTGAGTCATTTCTTCGACGGCGTGTGGTGCAAACCGTGTTTCTCACAGTGACGGCGGTGTCCTGTGCACATATGTTGTGGGTAATTAGAGCAAAGTCCCGACTCCAGCTGTGCCGCTGTCTCTGTTAGCACTGACAGACGAGGCACAGCCAACTCCTGAATGAAAGACACCACCTCTGTCACCCCCCACCCCCTCCTCTCCGAGTCTAGCTACATCTGCTTTGTATTAGCGTGTTGCCATGCAGGAAAAAACACAATTCTTTTGTAGTCTATTCCAGCCAATCAGGAAGTGAATTGGGGGTAGTTTCCTGTTTCCTGTGTTCCCCAGACAGTGCGGACTCAGGCCCCGCGGCTCCGTTCGGTTTCCAAAATCATCCGTTCCTCCAGGAAACTGAGAGGAGTCATCACCTGGCAGAGGATAACAATAATCTCTCTCTCTCTCTCTCTCTCTCTCTCTCTCTCTCTCTCTCTCTCTCACTCGCTCTCTCTCTCTCTCTCGCTCTGCTCCAAGTATGTGGCAGATTGTCAGCTCTGAGTCATCAGCCAACCACAGCCTCATGCCAAAGGACAAGACTTTGATGAAAACAATGTGATGCAAGGGTTACAGAGACATGGCTGGGAGCAGAGCGCCATGGGAATCGGACTGACAGCGAGTGTGACTGCTGCTAGGTAACCGCACATTGTGAACGGGGGTGTTGTCAGTCCGTGGCAGTGCAGAGGAACAGGGACTGGGGGAAGTCAAGAGTCTGAGGGTGGAAGGGACGACAAAATGATGCCTCCTGATGAACATCCACAAAGTCTATAACGAGTCCTAACACACTGATGGACTAAGTATAGCATATTCATTGGGACAATATTCCTAGAGGAGAGAGGAAGCTTAGTAGCCTTATGTACCATTTTTGTGTACAAATATCCGATAGTTGTTTGTATTATTGCATCCCCACATGACTGTTGTGAAATAGTCATCTTCATGATGGCTTCATAACAATTATCAATTGTTGATTATTACTATGTGGCAAAAAAAAATCATTGCCCTGTTGGACGGCAAGTGAACTGCTATGCTTTTTAAAGAAGAATTTATAAAGTGCACTATTATGATCGACTTAGTAGTGAGCACCATTTGTATCTAACGCTAATTAACTAGCCTAGGGCTGCGAAAAAGCTAGCTTAGCTCATTTGACTGTAACGCTGTGCTAACACAATACAGACTAGCAGTACCTGACGAATCATTAATGCAGTACATTGCCGTCAGCCAGCTCACTGACTTTGTTTTACATTAAATTTGCATCATTTCTTTTTCGATATGGAAAACGTGGGATGAGTGATAATGTTGGACTCGAGATAGTGTGAATAGAATAAGGTGTGTTAGCATCCTTGTTATTCTGGACGTTGGCATTTCTGAGCCAACATTAGCTAAAATAGTTGAAGCTGTATGTTACAGGCAACCAAGAAAGTATGTTTTTAGTTTTTTTATGCTATCGACTAAAACTGTATTTCCACATGTTAGCAGTTAGGTAGTTCATACACATTTTTTTCACTGTATTCACTGTACTTTTCACTCATCTAACAGTAATCATTTCTTTCCATTAGCACCAAATCGGGGACACTTTCAACTGTTGACACTTTGACCATGATAATGGGTGTGGAAACTACACTTACACTTGCAGTTAGTTTCATGACTTCCTCTCCTACAGTGTTTTCAGCAGGTGTATTCGTTAGGAATATGAGACAAAGCGAGGTCAATTGACTCATTCAGTTTCCACTCTCGGGAGCTCGGTGCAGCTGAATGACTGAGCATCCATTCATAAAGTCCACCCAACTAATGAGGCCTTAGCAATTTCCCTATTACAACTTTCCCTGGAGTTACATGTCTGGGCATATCATCTCACCGGGGCCGGTTGCGCTGTTTGAATCACTCCGCTCACGAAACTCTATTATATCGGCTCGGCCTGCAGAGATGGAGACGGAAAATAAAGGCTAACTGGGTGTTTGTGGCATGACGGCTCAGCCCCACCCCTTGTTATGTGTGTTTGTTGTCATCTTTTTTCCCCCGGCTCATCCCGTCTGTTGCATGTTTGGAGTCAAAACAAACCAGCCGGCAGAGCCAGGATGAGATGGCTGCCAGATGTCAGAGAAAGAGGCAGGAGACAGGCCGTCAACGTCCCACAGTGACCCGCAGATAACAACTCTGGAGCCCACACACAGGAAGTGGCTGTTTGCTTTGGATATTTCAATTGTTCGAAATTCGGAAAAGTCGCCGGACCGGTCGGACGACGAGTTGGGGCATATTCTTCTGATACAACACGACAGACATAGTGATGTTTACTCAACAATTGATTAGCACAATTTTCAACTGGTCAAATATGCAATTCAACTGACAACCAGCTTTTCAGTTATGAAAATGTGAAGCCTTTAGTAGATTCAGATCAATTGGCATTAAATTTTACTTTGGCCTTTTATGTTATATGCTTATTATTTGCCCTTCTGCTGGGAGGACCATTAAAGATATTGTATACAAACACTATTAACAATAGATTGTAATATTGTTGTATAATAGTAAATGCTATAAAACAACAATATTTGTATTTATGTCATTTACTACTTGTTGTGCAAATTTACATATTATTTACGCCTATTATCTATGCATTATTATTACTTCATAATCGATAGTTGATATTTCAACATATGAAATACTGCATTTATACCTGTAACATAATAATAGAAACACTATGCACTACAATGCACTGTAGAAAAATAAAGTATATTTTCCTCACTGAAAGTACACTCTCTCTGTTTGAATTGTTTTATCGACTTTATTTGCCTAAATGCTTTCAAATGTAATATTGGAATAAGGCAATAGAATATTTTTTAGGGATTAAAAAAAAATCTTACATTTATATCTAAATACGTGGGATACATGTGATTATGTAGAATCAACTTTGACTTGGTTTCTCGCCACCTCTTCCTCTTGAAGCAGCCTCCTCATGGCTGCTTCCATTCACAAGCTATGCATGAAGCACATGCCTCCTTCCAAAGCAGGGTTACCCACTGGAGACCGGCTCAATCTAAATATAGAAATCTAGGCTAACAATCAATAGCAAGACAGTCAAGCATGAAGCAGTGAGGAGCTGTGTGTGTGTGTGTGTGTGTGTGTGGTGGAGGGGGTGGTGGTGCTGCTGCTGGTGCATGAATAACATGAATGGGAGTCAGTCTGCAGCTGAGGTGGAATGAAGCTCGATGTGAGATTACAGAGAATAACATCTGGATCCGTGCAGCTGTGGAGCCTTTATGTCTCTGTGTTGAATATCAGCTCAAGGCTCTCTCTCTCTCTCGCTCTCTCTCTCTCTCTCTATCTCTCTCTCTCTCTCTCTAACGCACATGATCCGGTGCCAGCTGCCAAAATTCCCACCGTTTTCCCACGGGGAGGAAAAATAAACTCTCCATTTCCTCTTATTTACATTTTCAGATTTACAGTTTGAGGTTGTAGCAAGAGGAGGGGAGCGTGTGATTCGAATCATAATAACACATCTGAGTCCCAAGTCTGCCTGTCTGTCCCTCTCTCTGTCTCACTCTCTGTCTGTCTGTCTGCCTGGCCCGTTAACATGGAGCCATCCATTCAGCCTCTCACACTGGGGGTAGATTTTTTTTGTTTTTCTTCTTACCTATTTTGATTTTTACGCTCTGGAAAACCCGGAGACCTTCTTCTTCCACCGCCATGCTCTCGCCGGGGCTCCTTCCCTTCCTGCGGCTAGACGAACGCGCTCCTCTCCGGTGCTCGGTCCCGGCCTCTCCAGCGCTCGGATAATCCAGGGGTTTTGCACATCTATGCGCTCCGGGCAGCGATCATACTCCGGGCCAGACCACTGCCGCTGCTGGCTGGGTGAGAGCGAGCAGGATCACAGCTCCAGTGCAGCAGCGGCGGCGGCGGCGGTGGAGGAGGAGGGGGCGTGGCTTCACGGGACGCCGCCTACAAATGGGTATGGAGGGCAGGGAGGGTATGGAGGGTGATCAGTGTCGCACCAGGAGGAGTCGAGAAGCACAAATTGCAGTCGTACCCGCAGAGCAGGGGTTGATGTGCAATGGTATATTGTGTAAAATGTACATTTTTCACTTAAAAATAAGTAGGTAAATAAATAGGTGGATAAATTAATGTGTGTCACATATTAATAACAGGAAAAGTATTTGTTGCAGTCAGGGGGGGACGGGGGCTTTAAAGATGCTGTATGAGACATTCAGTTGATGCATATGGTTGCCACTTTAATAGAAATGATAAAGATATTAATAAAGATAATATATTTATATATTTGCCTTTCAGGACACCCATGGTCACCCTACAAGATAAAGCAAGACAACAAAAAGCAATCAGCAACAATAAAAACAGAAGGAACAACACAAAAAAGAGATTAGGGTTAAATGCTTGATTTAAAAGGTGGGATTTTATCTTGTAATTCCCCATTTAGTGAAATTCCTAAACGTAATGACACATACTGAACCGGATGTTGATAGAAAAAGGGGTGTATGCATCAATCACCCCTCATACATTGTCTGCCATGACTCTTGGAGCTCTTTGGCATTAATCACCTCTCATACACTGTCTACAAAGTCCCCGCCCCCTTTTAACCTCCACTCATGAATTGGTTGGCTGAATTCTGAATTGACGAGATCTGGCTCACATAATGTTGAATGGCTTTTAAAAAAATGGCTGTAAACCTTGGTGTTGGCATCATACTTTGTTTATTTCAGCCGCCACCCTCTCTGAGAATTGAAGAGGTATTTGCTCTGTCTGCTTAGGGAGTGTGAGTGATGTCCCCCCCGACATGGGCCCCACATTCAGAGTGGGTCTGACTCCACTAGATCTCCCCCGATGCTTCCCTATGTGAGAGACTCTAGACCACAGATGCAATAAATGTGCATTAAATTACACAGATAAACACCAAAGAGCAATAAAGTAAGTTACTCTAATACCACATTATTCCTTTATTACCTTCATTATCTGTTCAAATCTCCACTCACTCAAGGGAGGAATCAATTGAGCCGTTTGTGGAGACAGAGGCCGTGTCACTGCATATCCCTAAATGCCCTCGGTGTTTCTCAGATAGCCACAGATACGTATGTGTCCTTCGTCACCTAACATGACCGCAACAGCCTATTGGAGGAATACGTGGTCCCTGCTTTCCTGCCGACACTCATCCTGTGCCAAATGTACAGGATGGATGAATGGAGAAGGTGGACAGAGGGGGTGGATGTCTGGACAGGCAGCGAGATTCATTCGGGTGAAGGGTGCAGCCCACGCTTGAGCCTTTTTGGACCCCACCTCTGAGATCTCCATGACCACATCCCTTTCAAATAAGCCCACTCCGGTCTGGGAAGACTCCAGACTTCCACTTCCGTGGACCCAGCTGGCCGAGCCCAACCCAGCCGGAGCGGAGGCGGGAGTCACA
>JAFBJT010106745.1:168609-197904 GCA_016785325.1 Chascanopsetta lugubris | reverse complement strand
CCCTCCTCCTCCATGTTGTTTCTCTGCATCCCCCTCAGCCTCTTTAGCCCGTGAGAGCTAACAGAGGCCCTGCTAGCCTGATCCCAGGTGCTGACATGAATTTCTGGTCAATGGCTGTTGCCTCCAAAGTGGCTTTTCCAACACTTGCCAGCCTCCCCTCCCCTGGTGGTTACCCCCCCCCCCCCCCCTGCTATCACCCCCCCCCCCCCCCTCCCCGACTCACACTCCTCCCCTTCCCTCTCTGTCTAAAGCTTGGGCAACTCCAAATGTCAATGATGTTAGTTTAGCCATTGTACACGGCTGGCCGCATCTGAATGGCTGACTTGTCCCCAGGCCAGCCCCCTACAATTGCCTCCTTTCTCACTCTGACTTGTTCTCAGCATTTTCCCCCCTCCACGAAGAGAGGGCTCTCTCTTTGGCGCTCTTAGCTCTTTGGCTCTGCCGAGAATCCTGGAGCCGAAGGTAAAGGGAAAGAGACGGAGCAGGAGAGTGAGAGAGAGAGAGAGAGAAGGAAAGATGGAGGTTTGGAGGTCAGTAGGGAGGTGGACCGTGACAGTGCATTAAGCGGTTTTATAACTAGAATTGTTACAGTGCGCTCTGCCAGTAATTACCAGCATAGAGCAATGCCACTAAATCTGGCTTTCACACACCGGCTAAGCTTGTTAGTGTGCTTAATCGGACAGGGGAAGAGTGTGTTGCTGTGCTGAAAGCTCAGGCACTGAGAATATGTGCAACCAGTTCCTAATGAAGAGTGACGAGAGGAGTTTGGGTGGGGAGGTGGTTGAGGGATAAAAAAAAGTCATACATATATGGTGAATTTACAGCTCGGGATGGTTTGAAATTCCACATCTGAGAGAGAGCGAGAGCCGCTTGGTAAGTACAGCCTGAAGGTCAAGCTGGGTGATGAAGAAGTTGAAAAGCAGGGAAGGAGCCCTTATTTGGGCTCCACATCTTTTTAGTTGGTGCACTGGTGACCACCTGATGTGGTCAGAGGTGACCTGGGCTTAAAATCAGCTGCTTTTACTTAAGTAATTGTGATGCAAACCCAGTGACGAAGAAGAGAGAACATGTTATTTGTTAGAAAAAGTGCAAAAGCCACCAAACAGACCAGTTGGGGCTATATTCCTCGCCTCTGCGTCGTAGGGGTCGATACGTAGGCTATGTAGCTATGCAGAGACTTTTCGGTCAGAATGCCATGCATCCATAAATCAACGTGTCCGTTTGTACAGCATGTGATTATTAGCCCCGAGCAGCTAATTCACCAATGGTACAAAGACTGTATACAATCAAATCAGTAATAAAGTTGGCATTTGGGCAGCAGCTCAACCCCCAGTTGATGTTGCCATATCACTTCTATACACTACACTTTCTCCTTTTACCTCTTGTCGACAACAAACTGTAAATAGAGCTTATTGGATAAAACCCTCGGTGCAAATATTTCACTCACTAGCTGAAACATTTTAAACTGAATACGTCTCAGCGTTCTCATTTTTCTGCAGCAGCCGGCCTCAAACCTCAAGTCGCATGTTGACACGTCCACAAGTCTGTGCGTACTCCCGGGTTGACTCTCCTCCACCATCAACCCTCTCGTCATCACTATCCTCACTGCACCCTGAAATAATCATATTCATTAAGTACTCTGTGCTCCTTAATTTCACATGTGGAAGAGATTTGGAGTTAAGTTCAATGAATAACAGTATGATTTTAATATTTTCCCGAACAGCTGTGGACAGATTGTCTGCCAGATTTTGGACAAGACATATGCAAAACAATGTACTCCCTCTTTCTCTCAATGGATATTTTATAGACTCTGAACATCTGGATGAGGGAGGGTGCTGATGTAAAGAAGAAGAACAGTAAAGAGCAAAAGCAACAGGTCACATACTGTCAGTGATTGCCTTTGAAAGGAACCAGATTGTTATTTTTGGCTTGAGTTATGATTATCTTAGAATTTTCCGAGTAGTTGAGCGTATTAAATGTTTATTCAGTGTGTTTGTCACTCTCATTGAAAAAGTTCTATTGTTAAATTTGAGCGTCACACTGGATGTTTCCATTCTGTCATATGCAGAAGAACGACAATTTGCGTTCACCGAGTGGATGCCCAAATATTTAACAGTAAAATATTACAGGTAATCACGTTGAAGTCTGACTTCAAAGAGTTGCAGTGGCTTTGTTCCTGCATGTAAACTTTATGTGCTGCCATCTACTGCTGCCTGCTTGAACTGCTTTGATTTTTTTTTGTTGTGCTCTCTGGGGGTCAGTTGCGTCCACATCTGGAAGGCACATGGCTTCTGAGACAGATGTGTGCAGGGTCGGGGGTCACATGGGTCCTTTAATGTAGATTAAAGAAGCAGAGTTAAGAACAACAGAGATGAACAAACCTCTGCAGCGACCCGCAGGCTGAGCAGCCACAGACTGACACTCTGGTCAGGATCACTCAGGTATGTGAGTGACGACAGGAAGGTGGATGACAGAGAAAGACCAAGAGGAGAACGTGCACACAGATAAAAAACATTTGCATTTGTTTGTGATGAGACCAAAGTAAAGTTTATACAGGTTTTTTTTTTTTTTTGAAACAAAGATTTTATTTGGAAAAACTAAAGATCATTACATCCAGTGACTCCTTTCTTTAAGTTTTGCCAGCTATATTTTGTATTTCCTAGCCAGTGGATTTCTACAAAATAGAGTGGATTCAGGGACTTTTTTCCACTTTCCTCAATTAATCTTTTTTCTTCTGAAAAACAATCAGTTGTATTTTGGGGCCTGATATCCATGAGCGTGTGCAGTTGTGTTTGGATCCAGTCGAACGTTTGGTTTAGCAGATTTAAATAGGTTTTCTTAAGGGGACCGTTGAACCCTGGCAGAAGTTTGCTCTCTTCCGCGGGATTGTAATACGTCCGACTCTAAATGTAGACGTGTTACGTGGCGTGCTGCTTGTGTCGAGCCTTTGTTCCCTCTAGTCCCTCTGCTACTTGCTCTGCTCAGACATGTTTCTGTCTCCCTCCCCTAAATTCCCTTCTTTCAGAGCGAGGTCAGAGGCCAGGGACTGTGACCTACCCTGGGGGTGGGTGAAGGACTCTGCCTCCATCTATCCGTCTTGAGAGATGGACTGTGTCCCCCCATCTCTTTATTTTGTATACACCTGAGTCCCCCTTTCTCTCTGGGATCAACTGACAGAGTGCAGAAAGAGTGGCCCTATCCAGTTTCCTGCTCTATTTTGTATTGTGGGGGCAGATCAATAAGTGCTCCACATGCAGCTCTATGGAGTCTTTGTATCTGTGGGAAAAGAAGGAACAAAAAACGTGAAACTTTATTGAAAGTCTTGTTCAAGCAGCTGGATTTATACCATTCCCATGCACTTAATGACAGAACTCTGTGGTTATTTATGGGGCTGTATTTTCCAAAATGTGTCACTCCAACTTCAAATGTTCTCCACATCCTGAAGAAAACGACATGTGGAAGACTTATAGCAGATTCTAAAGAGGTTATACCATCATTACCTGTTTCAGGGAAGTTACTTTCGATGTAGTCAGGTCTCCAAAGTAACATTAGATAGACGTTTCTCTCCGGTCTCATACGGCCACCTGTTTTGAGGACCCCCCTCCTCCTTCCTATATCCCCTTCCTCTCCTTGGCACCAGTCCTGCATGTGTGTTGGCTCAGACGACCTTTCTGCAGACTGCAGGAGAAACAAGTCGCATTATACACACCACTGTCTTGAGTTGCTGGCCCTGTCTCTGCTTGTGCTTTCTCAAACACGTTTAAACGACTTGCCTCCTCTCTGCTCCTCATTCCGCATTTGACAAGCAAAGTGCTGCCGATGACGCTGGCCCTGTTTCAGACTAGTGTCTCCTCTTTCAGCCTGCAGTGATCTGGACCACTTTTACAACAGTGTGCTCTGCTTCCAGGAGCCAAAATGGTTTTGCATGTGTGTTTCCAAATCTGCTTTTATCGTCAGAATTCAAAATGTGAAAATGATCAAATTGATTTAATGCTCCAATTTATATTGACCTCCTCCAAGACGATTATTTCCATGACCTGTGGCCATTTTGCTTGGTTCTCATGTTTGTCAGCAATGTCACACAAAGCAACATCAACCTTTCCAAGAAAGGAAGCGTTGAAGGATGCCGAACAGATTTAATAAGCGGTCATGATGGAAACGTACGACTTTCTCCTGATAACGATTATTAATGGCCATCATTCGTGAAGTCCTATGCAGACTACAGACATACAGACCGAGATTCCCTCCTCCCTCTGCCAAATTCACATGTATCAGTTGAACACGAGTTTTACATTTTCACAGGCATTTGTCATTTTACAGGATTATTAGACCCAAGGCCAGTTGCCTATGTCCATTTGCAGTAATTCAGTATTTTCCATGATCTGTTCGACTGAGTGTTGCACCTCTTTTGCTCCCCACATGGAGCCTTTGCCTGCAGGCAGCAAAAGCCTGCTTGAACGTGAAGGGGAACCGTTGGGCCTTGGCTGAGGTTCTACACTCTACTGAGGGCCATTAAGTCTGGTGTGTATTTAATGCATCATTTGTGATTTCTATTGCAAATGTCATTTTCTTTCCCCAAGCTCCTCTCTGTTTGATCTTTTTGATTTATTTAAGATAAATTACGCAGATTAGCAACAGGAGCAGTCTAAGAGTCACTGTGAATCGTTGAATTGACATTGCATGGTTTTATGGGAAGGATTTGAGGTTCTGTCCTTCATCTGGACGGTTTTGTTTGTTCCCCAAATGCAATTATCTTTTCCCATTTGTCTGTTTTGGTTATCCCCATCTTCCCCTCTTACACTCATTTCCTGTTTTGAGCTACACAAAGCTTTTAGCCTCCTGCCCCTCCTTCTAAACCCCTTCCCATAACTATGAGAGCATATCTGTTATTTACAGCCCCCGGGGGATACCTGTCATTCTCACTGCTCCGTCGTGATCGCCACGGTGACACCCAAATTCCACGGAGCGCAGGTCCCGACCCCCGCCCGCTCTTCCATAAAGCTCTGACCCCTCACCTCTGCACCTGGGGATGCAAAATGATTGCTGTTTATTATAGAGTGAATGACAAGAGAGATAGAAAGAAGAAACCAAAGCTAAAGATTCTATACACTGATGGAAGGATAGAAGAATGGATGGATGGTAGATAGATGGATCAAATGTACCTCACTTAAAGTTGTAAAGATGAGCTAACATAGTTTCTTGTTGTGCCAAGTCTGATGTCACAGATGTGCTGGAACCAACAATCAGAAGTAGGAAAACAACAACACAATGGAGCTTTGTGTTGGCTCACTGTTTCTACTGCGATCCACCTCCAATCAGGAGGAACACTACGTCTTACCTGTGTTGTATCCTTATCAAGCTGATGGCAATGACATGAATATGCTGGAAATGTCCAGGAATCTTTGCCTGCATGAGACAACAAAGATGAAATTAGCACATCCAACACTGTTGTGTGTTCCCATCAATGTTGATCTGAACCAGATCAGATGAAAGCCTGTCAGTTGCAGAGTCATCTGATCCAGGAGCGAATGCTAATCCAACACTTTTTTAGGTAAACACGTTGTTGACGTTTTTTGGACCATCAACAAAGGAGTATTGATTGAGGAACCACAACAAACTGATTTGCATATCCGGATTTTAGTTTGACTGCGCATAATGAGGATATCTTGTTCGTCTGTGTATCAGTGCACCGAGGCCGAATGTGTTTCTACATGTTCTTTTGCCCTGTTTGAGTGAACACAAGCTGGTTAGATTCTCTAAATCTGTGTGTGTGAAATTAAGTGTCTCTGCGGTTCGACACTGAAGACCTGTTGCCATGGATACTATGGCGAGCTGCAGAGGAAGACACAGTGGAGGGTGATAAAAGGCTGCCATGAAGCAGTGACCTCCTGCGGGAGGTGAAGTTACTGAATTACAGAGCGACGCTGGGTTTTAATCTGTTAGCAAAATCCAGTACTGTAAGGATGTCATCCAATATCTTCCATTAAACACCGGAAACACACCCAGCAGGGGTTTCATTTTCTCCTGAAGGCCTGAGTCGTGTTGCTACTCTCACTAGAAACAATGATACGTCTGAGCACTGATTTAGAAAAAAAGGATCAGGCTCACAGGTGCTGTGGAATTTGAAAGAGGGAGAAACCTGCGACTTCTGTGACTGTTAATGTTCATAATAGGGTGAATTAACCCCACGGACCCCCAGGCTGTGTTAGCCCATAATTACATGGTTTCAAGATTTCCCTTACTCATATTTAGCCATGTAATGGTTTACTTCTGCAAATATTTTTGCCCCAGCTGGCGCTACAGTGTAACTGTAGCTGAGGAGCCGATGTAAGAGCGCAGGGGCGCTTTCTTGTCTGCTCATGAATGGACTGTGTAACATTTGAGAAATCCGGGCAGACATAATAAAGTCAAAGGGAAAACATTCCAGAGATGGAGAGGAAAAAAAACATGTCACATTTAGGAATAAAAAATGGAGAGAAATCTCACGTGTACAAGTGAAAGTTGACTTTTAAAATAAACTTCAACCCCCAGATCTTTCTTGTGTCGGCGAGTCAGCTCTGTAACTCTTTCATCAAGTTGTAAATTTCAAGTTTTGGTTTCTCCACTTTTCCAGTATTGTGCTGTCTGACAGCGTCCAGAGAATGAGCTTGGAACCTCAGGTGTGGGTTTAACACGTGTGTGGAGAAACTGATAGTGTTTGGATGGAAAGAGCAAGATGGGAGGATAAGAAAGAAGTAAAGAAAAACACATCCCATCATGGAATTTAGTGACATCCAGTGGTTTAGGTCGCATTATGCAACTGAATACCACTCACCTGACTCCTCCCTTCCTAGCATGTAGAAAAGCTATAGTTTGTCCATTCTGGGGCAATTGTAAAAGCATGGTGATGCGAAATGGCAGCCTCTATAAACAGGACCTGCTCCTGAAGTAAGTGTAGAGGGCTCACAATTCATACATTCAGGAGACGGTTTCTAAAAACATCCTCAGTTTTTTAGAATGATTTCTGTAGAAATTGAAATAATTTCACACATATCTTGCACAATGGACCTTTAAGTCACAGTTACAATCCCTAGTGATTCTTTTCTGTGTCATTACCAATTCAGTCTGCAGGTGCAAAAATAAAAGGCCAGAAATGGTCGGTAGACTGGTAACGTTTACAAAGTCACTTTGGAGGTGAAAAGAAACCCACACTCTGAGTCTCATTACCATAAACAGAGACCGAGACTCTCCACCTTGTTATTTAACAGTGCGCTGACCCATCTGCTGCGTTTATACACTTCACAGACCTGAGCAGGGGAGCTTCACGAGCTCTTTCCCCTCTGGAACAACTGGTCAGCCTCGTGGTCGGGCTCTAATGAGGCAGACATTATTGTTGGCCGGGGGAACCTGTGCGCCGGTCTGACCCTTTGTGCCAAGATGCCAGTCTGGGTCCTCAGGCTGCTGCTTTCCATCTGACTGCCAGTCTGGCCGCACCGCACCCATGTGACGCCCCAACTGTCCGTCACTGTTTGTTTGCCTGTCTCCTGAGCCGTCGGCTGTTGGGCCAAACCGCATAACCATCTGCCCTCCGCCTGGCTCTTGTCCGCCGAAACACAGATCACCGAGATGTTATTCCGGCGTGAACCGCGGCGGAGCGACGGGATCCCCGGTGCTCTGGCACGCTCCTGTATTGTCTGTGAGGCGTGAGGAGGGACGGTCTGGAGGGAGGGCGACTGTACGAGGCGGTCGCTCTCCGGGAGGCTCGGTGAGGTCACAGGCCGCCGATTCATCTGCTGTCGAAACACATTGAACATGTGGTCTGACATGGCAGCCGCTCATTAGCATGCGCTTTCATCTTCTGCCCCATCTGTTTATTGTCATTTTTATTGCGGCAGTTGGAATGTATTTTATGGTCATGATCTGTGATTTTCGATGAGAAATAGATGACACCTGGTTTGACTGTAGAGATACAGGTGACGCTCGAATCCTCCAGCCTTTGATCAAAGTGAGGTTGCAAACTGAGCCTGTACGTCTCTAAGCTATGGTTCTATTCTGGAGTTGTCTGTAGCGTTATTCCCACGACAGCCTTGGCAGCTCCAGCACTGTCAGATCTGACTACCGTAATGCTTCTAGTAATTGGGCATTGACTTGCTCTCACAAGTATTGATTGTCATGACATTACTACAGTGTATATTTGGAAATCCTATTCTTAAAAAAAAAAAAAATTGCATTGTTTACTATTTGTGTGTTGACACAAGCTGACTCACGTGCATTTCTCATATACTCGTCTCTCCCTGTGTAGTGACTGGAACATGAACTAAATGTCCTGTCTTTATACACACACACACACACACACACACACACACACACACACACAGGTGAAACTGTTGCTGTGGCCGCTATGTACATAGTGTGAGAGCTTGGTTGACCTTGACATCCTCACTCACACTCACATGCGGTTTTTTGTTTATCTGACTCACAGAAAATCTATTTTTGGTTCAAATCTCAGCCTGTTTGACACACGTGAGTAACTCAACTCCCAAACCCGTGACCCGGGTTCGATCTCAGTAGGACGACCAGATTTACAAATCATTTCAAATGTCTGGCTTTGAACAATATATGGATTCTCTCTTGTGTCATGTCAAGATACTGTATCTCTGGTCTGGATCACTCAGATCCAGAATGTCAGCGCGACCACGCAGCAGAAAATGAGGATAGATCCACTTTACCGAGGAATCTCTCCATCTCCCTCTCTTCGTGCACGCCTCCTCCTGGTGTCTGCTCCTCACTGCTCTCCTCTCTTGTCTTTGTTTGAAAACAGCTTTCAATTTCCTGGGTAGCTGTCTTCAAAGGGAGCGGGGGGGGGGGGGGGGGGGGGGGGGGGGGGGGGGGGCGAGAGGCCAAGTAGGATGCCAGAGGCACAGTGACAGCTGGGAGGCAGGAGACTCCGAGACCAGATCAGAGGGTTCGGGTTTCTGCCCGCCACAGACACGCTGTCATTCTCAGAGCTCGTGCCCCCGCTGCTTTCACACACACACACACACACACACACACACACACACACACACACACACACACAAATATGGTTGGACACAAACATATTTTCCAAAATGCATAAGCACGTGCTTGTAGCACATCCTTACATACAGTAACTGTTAATCAACCATATACTTTGCTGAATGTCAAACAGACACACACACATACGGCAACACACCCACTAAAAAAATCCCCACACTAACACAAAGCCAATTGTTCAAATGAGGCCAAATTAAAAACTGCCACAACGGAAACTTCACCGCAGACTTTTCCCAGAAGCACCTGCCCCGGCTCTGCGCCCCTTCATCTCGGCGCTGGAGTTCCTCTGAGGCCGCAGCCTCGGTTGCAACATCTCGCTTTTATTCCCAGGTGATGATGTAACCGTTGAGGGAAGAGCGAAAATCATCTTATTTAATTTACATAATGTGTTGACTTTGGAAGCGATAGCGCTCTGCAGAACCTTTTCATTGGCAGCCCTCGGTGCTCCACACATTTTAGTGATTAATGCTCCGACAGACTTGAAACATCTGTCCCACTCTCTCATCTCACTGTCTTTTGGCTCGGCGGTTGACGTGACGCGCTCGGTATGGGTTTCAGCACGTCCACTGCGTGGCAGCTTGGTTGCTCTTCAAAGCCACTCCAGGTAATGGCACTTTTGGCTTTTGTAACACTTGCCACACACTCACGGTTGTCGGGCTTTTGAAGATCCTGGCGCCACATGATAGGAGTATCTCTTCTCTGTCTAATCGTACCTTTCTAGTGGGAAACAAATTGTGCCCTGATAGCGCCGGGTAACGTGATGCCAGGCTGTTGTGTTCCTGCCTGACGTGTGGCCTGGCAACTCTGTGCAACCCCTGGAGTAGAGTGACATCAGTGACCACAAAGCTCCCGTTTGCACATGAGGAAGGAGCAGGGGGGGGGGGATCAACAGGGGATCTGTTTGGAGCGGCTCGGTGACGCTTTGCTGGGTCTCACCTCAAAAACCGGAGTGTTGACTGCTCTCATATTCCCTCTGCATCTTGCACTCTCAAGGAAAAATATGCAGGAGTGGTGGAGGAGAGCTGGAGATTAAGTATGAAAGAGAGAGTGGAGGGAAATGAGACAGAGGGGACTGGAGCTGGAGGGGGGGAGGGAGGAAAAGGGGGAGGAGGCAGGGCCAGGGAGAGTAGATGGGGGAATGGTCTTTGTTAATCCCTCCACATCTGGCTTCCATTAGGACGTGGGGGCCGCTAAAATAATGTTTTTCACCCTACAAGCCTTTCTGTGCTATAAATTACCCACCAGCCACTGTGCCTTCCTCACTGAAACTCTTTCAGCGCAGCCAGTCACCTCCTCCCCCTTCTCCTCCTCGCGTCTTGTCCTCTCTGCTTTCTCCATTTCGAAACTCCCTCTCAGCGCCGGCGCAGTAAAATTGGCCCTTTCTTCCTGTCAGCTGTCCGCACTTCCTGTCGGTGCTCGGCTCTTCATAACGTTGTCAATATGGACGTCTCCCTCTCTGTCCTTGGGAGTCGCAGCTGAATAAAGTCGATCCTGGACCAGCGATGGTTCGGCGACAAAAAACATTTGCAGCCTCTCGACTCTTTGAAAACCGCCACAAAGTGACACACACAAAAAAGAAAAGCACATAAGTTGATCCTGGCCTGGTCCCATCTGTGACTTCAGCTCTCATGCGTCACTCTGTGATTTGCTGCCTCAGCCCAAACCTTACCAAATATTCCAATAACATTCGTCAATAACTCATAATGTTGTAACTGCAGACCTTATCACACGTCACATCGGTTTTAAATACTTCACCTCACGTTGTACTCGAGTTCACCTCCGGTCTGTCACCGGACAAACAACTCCTCATTCAGTTTGAATGAGGAGTTCAACAGATTCCAGCAGATTCTACAATAATACAAAGAGGGGATAGACATTTCCGTCCCTGGAAAACTTTGAACATTCTGTGGAAATATTGGATTTCAGTGTTGGTGTAACCCTGGCCAACACTTTAACTTTGAGAGCAGACTCCAGACGTCATGGAGGCCACAGGTTTGATTCTAAAGGTCTTGTCTTCGGTCCAATGTGAATAATGAACTTGGTGAGGTAACTGATTGGGACAATACTCGCTCAGCTTGTGCAGCAGAGGTGTCAACCATCATTATGCTTTGCGCTGGAATGTCACTTGTTACGTTAGCCCTTGGCTTTTGCCATGTAGCCGTGAGTTAATGCTGCCTTTTGTCTTGCAGCTCTGAGACAGATGTTGGTTTGTTATTTCTGAAATAACGTTTGTGAAAACTTCATACACGCAGTTGGAATCTGACAAACCCTCCGACGTCTTTGTTCCATCCTGAACGTGGCCTATAAGTCGGCCCCGTGCGTCCGCCCCTCGGTCTCTCAGCGTAGAGACTTCCAGCCAGGTCTGATCTGTCACCAACGATGAGCCTCTGCTCATCATCACCCGGGGTTAAGCAGAGTTCAATGTGCACAGGTGCATAAAAGTAGCACAGGCTTATAGTATGTATGGAGCTGGAGACATGAGGTCTAAAGGCCAGTGAGAGGGCCAAGGCAGGGCCGCGCAGAGAAGGAGCAGGGGAGGGAGGCTCGTGGAAGGGGTGAAGGGCGGCAGGTCAGTGCCTCATCACCAGAAACACCAATTAGATAAATCGGAGCTGACAGCCCTGAGGATGAAAGGGAGAGGATTGACTCATGTGCAAATTCAAGTGGTAACGACGAACGGGCCAAACCTGATTTCATAGCCATTAGGCACCTGTTGGGGGCCAGCAGCTGGTCGTGCCAGGAGGCCGAGGCTTCACCAGGTGATGCCCGATACCCGGGCGCATCTGCTCTGAAACCAGAGTCACGCAGGAGGTGTCGCCCTCCCTCCCTCATGTCCGATCTCCTCCAGAGATCAAACCAAGTGGAGTCAAGGAGCAAAACGTACTTTCTAGTCTTAAGCAGTAGACCTTCATCAAAGGAGATTGAAGTGATCTCACCTGATGACCTGACAGAGTCCACAGAGATCACATCAAATCTCACACAGAGGGGGAGAGAGACTTTCCACCTCAGCCCATAAAAGTGCCACATCAACAAAAGAAATGGAGGGATCCTATTTCTGTTGATGTATGTGCTACAGTGTGAAGCTGCTTGACAGAGTGAGCCCAACTTCTGATGGTTTGAAGTCATCCTGAGAGGCAGCAGGGTCATGTGATCCTGCGCCGCACGGACATATTTCAGCACGGTGTAATTCTATCCGGTCATGGCCGACGGTCTGGATGGAGTGGATGTCATCTCCGTGCTGGTGCCCATTGTGTCGACGGGCCCTCTGCCACATATTTCGATGTGCCCCCCCCCCCCGTCTCCTCTGTCCGTCTCTCCATTACTCCATCCCATAATTGCCTTCTGCGCTTCACTCAGTGAACCCAATCCTTCCTTTGCTTGTCTGCCAATTCCTCAGATGTTCAGAGAGATCCGTGTCGTGGGCCCGCTGAGATCGGCCGGCCGAGGGACGGACTGTCTGCATCCAGCCGTCTGTTTGTCTGTTTGTAGAAACCGGTGCAACACGGGCCTTTGTAACTACTTCATGATTTGGTTTTCTGTGGTCTGATGATCTCATATTGGAAGAGTGTCGCTGCTCCCGTGATGCCTGTGTATCCTCAGGCCGACGGTTTTCCTCAGCTTGGGGCGAGAAGGTCAAGATAAGAGATGAGCAGATAGATGCAGTTTTGGTGCTGAGTCTGCAAACGGGGGACATTTCACTGGGACAGGCCCGACATGGGAATGTCCCGAATCAATCGTGCGGTGGAAGGTAAGAGGGGGAAGAAAGGACAACAAACAATCTTTCACAGAGCAAAGTGGATGTATGTCAACGCTGCTCAGGATACTAAAACCCATGTCATTTTTCTATCATAATCCATGGGATTATTTGTAGGGAGGTGGGGAGCTCCATCCCGACATTATAGATCTGGCGGGGGGGGGGGGGGGGGGGGGGGGGGGGGGGGGGGGGGGGGGGCTGAACAGGGGAGGATATTCCTCCACGCAGGGGTCTAAGATATCAAAGCCAGAGAGCTGAGGGGAGGATGGAGAGGGTAGATGCAGTGGTGGGGTGGGGTGGAGTCGGGGGGGGGGGGGGGGGGGGGGGGGGGGGGGGGGGGGGGGGGGGGGGGGGGGGGGGGGGGTTCGGAGTGGCCGGGGTTGGCTTTTGTTCCAACCCCTTCACCAGGATCCCCTGAAAAGATCACCAAGCAGGCTGATTTGTCACGGCTCCAGGCTCTGGCCTCTGATTGGTTCCGGCAGGTGAGCAGATGTTGGTGCGGCAGCAGGGGGTTCGGATGATTCCAGCTCCGCGCTCCCACACCGCGGGACGGTCACACAGCACCAGCAGCTTCTCACACACAACCTGCTGGAGTAGGGGCCCATGGGCTAACAACACACACACACACACATGCACACACACACACACACACACACACACACACACACACACACACACACACACACACACACACACACACACACACTGCTCGCTCGCTCGCTCGGGTGCCTCTCAAAGACAGATTCACACTCATCGCTGTTCACTTCGGCTTGCCCACATCAAACATGGACATAAGTGCCTCGCCCCAAACTATGTTTGCCTCTGGAATTGACTGTGGCTGCTAACTGACCGTGTGTGAATCCACTTCACCGTGCTATTGACAAACTATTAGTGAGGTCACAGCTTTACTCCTCATTGAGAGTAGATTACAAATTGCGCACGGAGCTTTTTTTTATGTTTGTTCGGTTTGTTCGGTAACTACTACAAGCCCCCTCATTCACAATACTTCCCATATGATTTTTGAAGCGCACTTGAGGGATCAGCGTGGTAAGGTTTCCTCTCATTTGAAGTCATCTGATCTCGAATTCTTTAAGTCAGCTGCTCATCCAGACGTATACGTTCCCACTCTCAGCCCCTGCGGTGTGTTCCATCAAAGGACAGTGATTTCAGTCTCTGTTTGAAAGACTCTAAAGAGGTTTTGCTCTCGTTCATGTGCTGCTTTATATGTATCACTGACAGAGGTGACGGCTCGAGATGAAAGGGAAAAGGAGATACCTCAGGTCTAATGTTCAGACACCCCCCCCCCCCCCCCCCCCCCCCCCCCCCCCCTTTGAGTGAACTAATTAGTGTGATTAGTGTAGAGATTACATGTCAGCGTGTCATTGGAGTGATCCTGTTTCCCGTCCCAGTAGCGCCGCGGCTCTTTATCCCCGTTTATCTGCAGCCGCCGCCGCCGCCGCCGCAGATAAGAGCAGTTTGTACACTGTGGTCCTGTGATGCAACTTGCTGAAGCATCACAATGGAAAAGGCAACGAGTTCTGTAATTTGGGCAGTGAGTGTAATCAGCGTGCTCTGCATCAGCACATGTCGTCCCGGTGTTGGTGGAGGGGTCTGGGTCCCATACAAACGCCAGCCTGCTGAGTTGAAGAGGCAGATATGCTATCTGGAAAAATCAGCAGCCGCTGGAGCTGCAAACACTTCCCGCACTGTCCCTCCTCAGCTTGGACAAAGCCGCAGAGTAAAGGGCCAGTTGGACCGTCCTCTGGTTTTCCCTTTCTCTTCCTGACATGTGTTTTTATACATAACAACAACAAGCACGCGGAGACAGTGGAGATACTGATACATAAGTGATGCAAACGGGAAACTCCGACCATTCGGTCTCTGATAGAGGGAGCTGGAACAAGCACAGAACAGATCGGACATAGTTTGTGGAGTAAATTAGGCCACATATCATAAATCTCCTCTGGTTTTATCTTGCTGGGCTGTGACGGCTCTGGAGAGGAGCCATAAGAACAACGCAGAGGTCATGAACAAGTCAGAGCATTCAAAACCAAACGGGGACTGTTTGAATATGTATCTCACGTCCACTTAGAACATTGTATTTTCTTATCCAGAACCAAAACAGATGTATGACTGTTGCAGTGAAATAACCTTTCAGCCTCAGCTTGGACAAGTACCACCAAAAAAAAATGAGGCGCAGCTTGGCAGGACGGTTCCCATGACGACAGTAGGTGTGTTCATCACAACCACGCAGCAATGGCCCCGAGGTCCTCGGAGCTGGAGCCGATCTGTTCGATTTATGATGATTCACTTTGTCTCCAGTGTTATTTCTGCGCATGGCATATTTGCTGCTTTACCGGCCGGGATCAAAATGTCAGTGCGTTTCCCCCGCACGCGCAATTGCATGGTTTAGATTTTCCTGCAGTTCTTGAAAACCCTGTGACGAGTAGCTAATGCAGAGTGATTTAAAGCAGGAGACGTGCACGGAGAGGAATTTCTGATTGATTGGAATAATGAACAGTTCAACCCTGTGGAAGTTAAAGCCACAGGGGTCAGAGGGCAAAGTCTCTCACGGAGTAGACATGAGTTGTCTTATCCACTACAAATCAGCCTGCTGTGGATCTTCTACCTGTGTGTGTGTGTGTGTGTGTGTGTGTGTGTGTGTGTGTGTGTGTGTGTGTGTGTGTGTGTGTGTGTGTGTGTGTGTGTGTGTGTGTGTGTTTGCTCTCTTTGAAGCGCAGGGCTCCCGTACCTATAGCATGGCGTGACTGGAGCCAGAAGAAACCTATGAGGGGAGATGTTCTGGTTGTGGTTATGGGTGCACTCTGCTGGCATCCAGGCAGGACAGTATGTTGGAGAGATAATAGGCCTTTGGGAGGGAGTGGTGGTGGTGGTGGTGGTGGTGGTGGGGGTGGGGGGGTTGGTGGTGGTGGGGTGGGAAAGTCAGACCATCCACTTATTTAATACCATGTGACCAGGGCCTCCACCCAGGTTACGGAGAAATGATGTCTGAGCCAGTAATGCACATCTGTGCCTTATTTTATTGCTGTTCATTTTGCGTCGGTATGTACGGAGGCCAACAAACAAAGCACAGTTCCACCTTGTTCCCATATCCCCCTCCTCTCCTCCCCTCCTCCCCCTCCTCCGCCTTCGTCCGCCCCCCCCCCCCCCCCCGCGTACCCATTTGAACACACATAGTCTTGCATTACAGAGAATGCAAAGGTACAGATCTTATATTGGAGTGGCATTCCAGCAAAGCCCCCACGGGGGGAGATGACAGGGTTTTACTTAAAAGCAAAAAGGCATGCAAAGGGAGACTTGAAGTCTGAAGAGGATATTAGAAAAATACATTGAAAAACGCCCCCTCCGGCATTTCTCTCTTTTTTTTTTTTCACTTTCAGGAACAATTTTGTACCTTTCCCTCAGAGGGAGAGTGTGTTGAGCAGAGGGAGGGAGGGGGGCAGGGGGGAGGGAGGAAGGGAGGGATGCCGTTTTTTTTTTCCTGCTTAGGTCTGAAGTGCAAAGGATGTAATGAAAACCAACTGGCAGGCCGTCACTATCTATCTATTCCGCTGAAGGAGTGCATTGACATGGAGAGGGAAAACAGGCCCTCTCCTAATCCAGTCAGGCCTGCACTCCTCTTTTTCTTCCCCCTTTCTTTCCCTCCTTTCCTTTCCTTTCCTTTCCCTTCTATTTCATTTTCAGCATCCAACTGTTCTCAGACTGACACGCTGCTTTCACAAACAACAAGAGAGATAGTCTTACAAACAAGAGGGGGACGTGAGCTGATGTGTAACTGTGCTGATATTGCACAATAACAACAACAACAACAACATTTCATTTCCATGTGTGTCACTTTAGATGAAGAGCGGTAGGTTGTTCGCATGGTTCTTCTTTTGTCAGACTGAGCGTTTATATAGTCGGCGAACAACCCCCTTATGAAACTATGTCAATCATTTAATGGTCAATTGTGGAAGATTTATTGTTTCCATATGGACTTATAATGGAACATACGTAAATATACTGTGTTTCATCACTGAAATATACCCATTGTTGTTTGCCCTACCATTGAATGAGTCCTTTATATTTATTTTATGCTCCAATTTGGTCCAGAAAACCATTTTAGATATATACAATAAAATCAAATAAAAAATATCCAAGGTACAACTAGATATCACAAAATAGTGCTCACTCTAGCTTTAATGTCCCATCATCTTCTCTTAGAGAAATCAAAGAATTCAGCTTATTTAATATTTAAAAAAAATCTTGGATCATGGAAAATGAAAGTCTCCCTCATTTTCAAACATCATATATTGTTTTTTTTTTATTCATCAGTCTCCAGCGTTTAAAATACAAATGAACCAGCTGGGATTTGTAGTCCTGAATCACTGTGTGTTTGGGGGGACCGAGGCGGACTGAGGAGTGGCTCTGTTGGTTCGCGTCCCACCTGGTCGTGTGGTGAAAGCCGTCTTTGGCCCCGGAGCTGACGGCTGCCCAGCAGTTGGGGGGGTTTGGTGAGTGGGGTGATAAGACTCTGAAGAGAGGTCTTTCACACCCACGCTGCTTCCTAATCCACACTGCGCCGCCCAAAGCACAGAGCCCAATATTAGTGTTTCCTGCAGCTCATGATGCAGGTCATGAATCTGAGCGTGATTATAGTGTTTGTGGTGATGCTGAGCTCTGACGGGCTTGTAGCTGTGGATCCATCATGATTATACTGATTTACATTTCCATGAGGAGTGTTTTCTGTACAGGTTTACCAGGGACAAGTTTCTATCTCATGATAACTGATGACTTTTTTTTCTGTATTTGTTTGATTATATTCGTGCCATTTCGCTGTGATCTGGGTTCATGCTCCAGTTGAAAGCACGTAAATAGTGTTTTGCCGAGAGACTCGTGATCAACCATGTTTAGACCACGATGCAACACTGGCATTGACACTGAAGAGAGGGAGCTTCTCCTTGATCGGATGTGATTGGATGTGACGTGGAGACTATGAGGCTGGTTACCATAGCAACATTGTCACTGAGCCAGCACCAAGCTCCGTGCTGTTATTGACCTCTCTGTAGTTTTGTTTTCAGTAAGAGTTGAAACCTTGATGATGCATTGATGAAAGAAGACACCACAAGAGAGACAGTGGGAGAGGTGTTGATCGCCTTTGTAGTGTGTTTGTTCAGGTTCACACCCTTTCATTTGAGTATGAAAGAATCTTCAATGTTTACTTTGTTTTGCCCTCGCTGCTCACAGTCGAGTCATGACTGATCGAGGCCAAACTTACCGCAGTTTGCATGTTTATCTCATTTAGTTTTGTCCACCTCTGGTCCAAAGTGACAAAGATCGACTGGTCAGATCATAGAATGACGTGGCTCTTCCATTAGCAAGTGCTCAATCAAATGATCGTGTGACAGAACATCCACGGGTTACCTCGATGTGAACTGCCTCACCACCGTGCAGACGCCACTGATTACGATAACGAGCCCATCAGACGAGGTGTGTTTTGCACTCAGAGGAAACGTTGCGGTGCCGATCGTAGCTGTGAAATATTTATGGCTGTTGTTCTGCAGTTAAACGTTTGTTAACACCCCATCCACCCTTTTCCTAATCTTCGGCCATTAGTGAAGTCCAACAGGCTCGTCTTATTAACCGGGTCCGGGGCGACAGGTAGAAGGAGCCTTTCATTCTCTCCACCTTTTATGATCGCCCTCTTTAATGAGCACTTTGGAGCGTCACCTCCACTCTGTGATTTATAGTGTTTCTAGCAGAGATCAGAGGCCCGGGCCTGGGCCTGCTGCGCCTCTATGAGGCCGGCAGCCTTTCCTGACGCCCGGACCGGCCTGGACAGAGGGGACACAGCTGGGTCCAACATGACCAGAGGTGTGAACTTCCCTGGGCCTAATGAGCTGATGGCAGAGGTGGATTACAGAGGGGTCAGAGGTGATGGGACCGGGGCAGAGGAGCCTGGTCTTAATATCCACGAGCCTGATTAAAATGCTCATTGTAGAATAAGAGGAAGGAGAAACCTGTGAGTCCGTCATTATCGGCCTGAAACTCTGCCGTGAAACTTAATTGCTGCAGCTCGGGGCAGAGTTCAACATTGTTATTCCAACTGTCGGATCAACGTGCAGAAGTGAAGGAGCTTCTCCTGACTCAAAGCAGGGGAGAGATGATGAGGCCGGTTACCGTGGTAACACTGTCACTTTGAGATGACTGAGCTCCATGATGTAGTTTTCCTCCTTGACGCATCAGTGGAATGGAGGCAGACCGAAACAAGTTTTTCATATGTGTACTCACCAAACTTTCTCTGCGCCATTTCACCGCACCCCATTTCCTTTCCGAGCACACACTTCAGACTGCAGTGACCTCGCTCCATCAGGGCACGGAGGCAGAACGAGGGAGGAAGTCCAGTGAACTCACGCTGAGCCGGGACATTAACTGTTGGAGCTCACAGCCTGTGAAATATACGGCTCTTTGGAGAGAGCTTTTTCTTCACCTTTAACGGGGCTGTTAAGGGCCTTTCACCGTACCGATCGGGAGACCACAGGCACAGTGACACCAGCCCCGTGGACTGTCTGTCCACACTGTCCCATCACGTGGGAGACGGGGAATCAAGGCAACCCTGGGGTGGAGGGGACTTTTGTCCGGCGAGCCTAATTCGAAACAGGAGTCCTCTTCAGACAACTCTATCTGGCTTCCACTCGTACTGTCTCTCCAGCTGTCCCCGGGGAGCCGCGATTTATGGAGCAGAGAGGCGAGCACAGCCTGTGGAATGGAGCAGATTGTTCATGGATGGAGCTCGTCTCTTTGGCATGAGGGGGAGAAGCGAGGAGGAGGAGGAGGAGGAGGAGGAGGAGGAGAGATGGGGAAGGGGGGGGGCGAGCTGGGTGAGATAGCATGAGCTGCAGAGAGGAGAGAGAAAACAGAGATCATTATGAAGACATCAGTGTCTTCACTTCACATCTGCCTGAGATTCCCCTGCAGCCCGTCCTGCTCGCTGCAGGGGAGAGTGGCTCCTCAGGGCTGCGATTGAACGCCGCAGATCTTGTCTCGTTTCTGATGAGATAGCAGCCGGTATCACCGTGTGGTTGCAGAGACAAAACACGCCGCCAAATGGCTACATAGAAAAACAAACAGCACAGACACAGCGAAAGGTAAAGTAGACGTGTACAGGTCATCGACACACGCGCGTACACAAACATGCACACACCCACTTCGACTTGTTTATCTACTTGTTTGCTCTCGGTACATTTCCCTTATGGCTCCACGGTGATTCTCTGCTGATATCCTGCAGTGATTGTGCGCCCGGCCTCTCGCTGGAGGCTGTGAGGCTCCACTTCTGAGCAGGCGGAAGAGAGATAGGTGGTATCTTCCTGGATGGTTCGTCTGACCAGTGCAACACACAAACAAAAGCAGGGCAAAGGCTCTGAAGCCGTATCACGTCCGCCATCTACAAAGTCTGATCTCTGATTTCTGCTGAGAGCACTTTCACACCAACATTATGTGGACTTCAGAATTTGGTTTGCACCAACGAATGCACAAAGTATAAGACATAAAGTGAAAATGGCATCTCAAAGTTCATTCCCATCAAACTGAGAGATAGTTTTATTTTTTGCAGTTTGAATTTTTGGATGTTGCATGGTTGGACTTGGACAGTTGGATGATTGACAGGAAGTTGATATTCATCTGCACTCGTGCATAAGGTTGTTGGTTGTAGTATTAATACAATGTTCATTTTGTTTTGGGACTTTTTCATTCATCTCTTCCATTCAAACAGAAGAACCTGCCCAGCAGACAATATGCAAATATCTGACACACTATATAGAAACCAATCAGTGTCAAGTATCGGTCGAATCACCCCCATGTGTGTAACGCTATAAAAAAACAAAAACTAAGTAGACCAAGAAACCAAGAACTAATAATAATTTTGCCCCCCCCCCCCCCCCCTCTGTTTATGGATTTATTTTCACGCCTGTGGGAATGCCAATAACCTCCTCCAGCCATAATGAGATAAGTTTAAACATCCAAACATTTTGGGCATGCGCTCTCTTCAAGGTTGACAAATGCGCTCTGCAGAAGCTGCTGGGAGGAATGTGCTCTAACGGCTCCGTGACCTTGTTGAGCGCGGCGCCGGCGTGATGGATGGCGTCCTCCCTGACAATGCCAGCTGGTGTAGATGTTTGTGTATTTGTGTAGTGACATCTATGTGTACAAATGGGTGTGTAGATGAGGGAGATTAGCAGAGATTAACCTTCTTTAACACCATGTACAGCTGCTCGAGTCCCCCCCTGTTCGGTTCAGACCCGGCCCCTTTGCTCTCTTGCCTCCCTCCACACTTACAGGCTTAATCCGCCAAACTATCCCTGATAAGATATTTATGATTAAAAAAAAAATCATAGTGTACTTGCTGATCTGGTCTATTTGTACGTCTCTGCGTCACATTGAATGATGTCCCATCTGATGATGAGAGCTCCTCGTATCCTCAGAGTGTGGTGGCAGAGAGAAGAGCAGCGTATGCGCGGCTCACAAAACAAACAAAGCAATGATTAGAGCTCATTGTAAAGTCTGTATAGACGTTGTTCAGCAAAGTGGGGAGGAAAGAAAAACATTCTGAATGTGGAATTCAGACAGAGTTTGTGTGAGCGGAGGTTATATGACCAGACGGGGCGCGAGTGAAAGGGAGTGTGGTGACCTGTAACAGCTCCATGACTTCAGTCTGGAGCTTTAAAACCCACACGCCGGGGTCCTGGATTGAACCCGCTGCAGACCTCACGTCAGTATAGACAAGGCAGCCCCCAATGGGAAACTGATTGTTTATTTAACTACTGTTTTATGGAATACCTAGTGACAGGAAGTCCTTAAAACAGCAGCAGTTACTATTTATATAGTCCCTTTTCAGAGTAAACACACTCGCTGGCCCCTCCTCCCGCAGGCAGACACCCTGCCGTTGAGGAATGCGCCCATTCACAAGCTGGTGGCCATCTTGGAAGCTTGCCTCTCACTTCCTGTTTCCATGGCTACACTTCAGTGCAACGGGAGATGATAAGCAGTCTCCGGCCCTAATCCTCTTCATCTAGCTCATTTTCTACATCACTTCATGCCATTCGGAATCCGCTCAAAAACTCGTTAGGTAGCAGCAAGTCACATTCTCAGACAATGTGGATCCGTTTGTTTGCTACTTTTTCCTCCAACAGCTGAAGAACATTCAGCCCAACACTGCAAAGATTTAAGTGCGGTCGAGGTTTTCGTAGTGAGTGCCTGCATGAGTCGGACACATGTTTGCGTGTAACTGTGGGGCAGCTGTGTTCTGATCCACTCCTCCACTGCTGCAGCATAAATCAGCGGGTCACCATGAGCCTGTGGGACCAGAGGAAACATCAGCGTTAAACAAGAATGATATTTCACTTCAGCATCTTCCTGCTCCGCTATTCCCCCGATCCCCACTACCACTGACTCCCGCATGCGTCATTGTGACAGCTTCCCGTCACTGCAGCTCAGGATGTTGTGGATGCGATCGCAAAAACATGTCCATATGATTTGAGAATCATGGAAGTGGTGTGGCTTCCAATGATTTACGTGGAGGTGACTGTCTAAATAAGAGCAGGTCAGAAGCTGGAGAATGGCTCGACCATGTGCAAATGTCAGGACGCAGGCGAAAACAGTAAAAAACTCCATAAACAGGGTTTATAACCCAGTGTAACTGAAAGACAGATACTTCATCTGTGTGCCAGGACCAGATCAACACCATCATCTTTTGGTTCCTGTCTCTGCCAAGGAATGAATGGACTCAACCCAATCTCTTCATATACTGTATGTGTTGGTTGGTTCGGCTGTTTTAAAGCAGGTTTATTATGAAAACAGAAGGCCAGAGATTTCCCTGAAAACTTGATGGAAGAAAAGAACGTGGTGCAAAATGAAATGTTTTGAAAAAACTAAAAAATGTAGAGATAAGGACAAATAACTACTGATGTTAGGCCATGGCCATTTCCATTTAGTTTCCAAGCTGCTGTATTTGTCTCAAATCGTTGTGTTCATATGATGACAACATCACCGTCTGATCAAATCACAACACGATGACTTCAGTGCCGAGCAGCCATATTCACTTCTCGAATGATTGTGACGGAGAAGACAAACTATCCTCTTTATTTTGTCTATGACAGAGAGCACAACCTTTTTTCTGGCTCCATTAAAAAACAGAGAACTGTGTCTCAGTCTCACAGGTGTTGAGTAAGTGTTTTCGATGGATGGTGAAATAATAGTCCCAAAAAAAAAATCTCCTCATTTAAAACAAGATTTCTTGTCTTCATTTAAAAGAGTTGCTAACATTGGCAGCACTTTATGATGATGTCGTAGATTTAATTTTTGTTACAAATTAATTTTGACAGCCAATAGAGAAACAGCCAACCAATGTTATGACATCATTGGTCATTAACGTCATCTGGCTGACCAATGGTTGTGACTGAATGACTTGATAAATCACACTTGGCATTTATACTGAGTGTATAATTGACTATTAACAGTTCGAGTCAACAAGTGATGGAATGCTAAAGAAAATGTTATGGTCATAATGACAGTTACTCTATAGTCAGGAGGTTTATATGACACTAGAGAAACGTTATTCATTCTCTTCATGTGAGTTTTACAATATATCAACACGTGTTTGTCCAACTGACAAAATGAATTGGTTGAAGTTGGACAAATCAATCCAGATAATTGGATTGAGAGATGAACCCTCCTTCACATAAACAATCAACCCTGACGCGCTCTGCACATGCTCAGTATAGTTTCTGCCCAGGGCTTGAACCTGGACGTCCAATGGCATTAAATGTTAGCATATGGTGGCGTCATCTGCTTTCAGATAACATTGTAGCCATAAGGGATTGTTTGCATTTCATCCGTACTAACTTTAAAGCAAGGAATGTCAACGGCCGTAAAGTTACCATGGTTCCAGTTTGCTGCAAGCTCAGGGTAAATAACTCCATTCTCCTCATCTGTGAGGTCACAGGTCGATCAGGAAAGGTCCGACACTAACAAACTAAAGGGGGATGCCACCGCTCATTATAGCAGAGTTGGACACATGTCCTGTGTTTGTATTCTGGGATATTCTGGGACGGTTGTCCAAGCAAATGTCCCGGTTGAACTATGACTGTAGTTTGACTTCACTATTTATGCAGGTGAAATCTCTTGTGTTGCATTGTCTCCGTGCGTCCGTGTATGTACAGTACATCGTTGAGTACATGTTGAGGGGTGGTGGGGTGGTGGGGTGAGGGGGCGTAGCTTCAAAGATGACCAGAGGATGTACGGGGTCACCACAGTGTCAGGGGGGGGACGCGGTGGGATGGTCGTACATGGTGAAGCCCAGGGAGACGTGTGAGTAAGTGAGATGTTACAGACTGATGAAATTCCCAGAGAGCCCAGGATGGATAATGTGATCCCACTGCAGTGATGCAGAAACCAGATGGGGAGGAGTGCCTTCAAATGTCTCTCCCTCTCTCTCTCTTACACATCCATGAACACACACACTCTCACACACAGACACAAACACACACACACACACACACACACACACACATAACGGCATACTCAAGTCTACAGACACGACCCACACAGACACTCACACACATTGCACACACCTGTCCGAGTCGGGAGATATATGGCCCTCTAAGGGGAAATCCATTTAGTCTGTGTTGTAAAATTGTGATTTTTCTCACTCTCCTATATATTTCTTCGCCTGCACAAAGTTTTCCTTGTCTTATAAAAACGTATAAAACGCTGCAAATGAATGTCCCTGTCTGAGCACCTTCGAAGAAAACCTTTTCATACACTTTGGTAATTGTCCTGCTTGAGCCGGCCGTGAAGAGAACAAGCACCTTTTCATGGTGCGTGGAAATCTCTCCAACAACAACATCAACAACAACAACAACAACGAGAAGTGCTTTTGAGTAAATCATGCAAATGTCGCTTGTCAGATCTGAGGCCCAACAATGAGGCTGTGGTATGTCGTCCCGCTGACCCAATCCACAAACTGAGACCGAGGGATGTCACTCCTCTTATCTGCACGTGTCTTTTAATAGCCCTGGGAGTCGGGGGTCTCTCGGGCCCCTGCTGACAGAGTCAACACAACCTTGCGCTGGTTTGCGGCTCATAAACACTCTGTTGACAGTGGTCGGAGGCTTATTATCCTCACGGCAAAGCTCAGCAAGCTGCATGTGCCCACCCCAAACACACCCTGCTTGTGGATTCAGGACATTCAAACCTGCATTAGAGGATCACCTGCAATTCGGGGCTAAACCAGGAAGTGACGGAAATCTCTGTTTTTTTTTTGGAAAATCCTTTATTCATTGTTTTGTTTGTTTGTTCTGTGGTGATGTTGATCCTGAAACTTCCGTCAGACACTGTAAAGCCTGTGTCACGTTGATATTAGGTAAACCCAACATTTTTAACCTGGATCGACCTGTTTAAAAAAACTGATTAACATTTGATCAGTTGCCAAGTGACTGCCAGGCATCAGGCCGCCTCCAGAGTTTTGCTGGGATAGAAAAGTTAGAAAACTTGGCTCAACCTATGTTCGTGTCAGAGAAACCTGAATCAGCAATACTTCATTTTTAAATACAAATATTTCAGAAACAAACTGTAGTCGAAGTTTGAAACCCAGACTGGAAAACGAGTTGCTGGCGTTGTCGTGAATGCGTCGTCACTGTCGGGATCAGCGGTGTCTGGCCGACCGCTGCTGCTTGAACCACATGATCGGATCTCGCCGTCGCTTCCTTCGACCCTAAACAGTGCACATTCCGGTTGTGAACCTCGCAAGATGTATGGTTGTCAAGATGTGTTGCGCGCACAGACTTTGGAATTCACAGATAGAGCGTCAAGCGTCCGTACTTCCTAAAATGGTTGACAAAGAGGGATCTCGTAGGTGCCGCGTGTGTTGAAATCTGCTGATATTTGACCAGGGCTGATACGACAAAAGAAACGGGCCTCGTATCAGTGAAATGTGGGCCAGAGGTCACTGCTGCTTTGTGTACTTATTGTTTCTGCTGCCTCTGCTCTGCGCAGAGCAGAGGCAGCTCTCTCAAGCTGCCGTGGCCCAACAGCGAGGAGCTGGCAGCTCCGCACAGATAAGTGAGTGGGTACCCCAGGGGGCCAGAGACAGCCGAACCCACAGTGGATAAGAAGTGTCTGTGCTGTCAGCTTTAGTTCCCAGCGTGGCCTCTCCTCCCCGTCCGGCCCCCCCCCCCCCCCCCCCCCCCCCCCCGTCCCCGCCGAGCCCCTCCCTTGGCCCTTTGTGAAGGGGACCCTGCTCCCTGCCGACTCGCCGCTCTCTGGGCTTTTCACGTGCGACTGTGTCCAATCACCCTGCTCGCCACCCCCCCTCCGAACCCAGAGCCGCTGTGTCCAGGTCCAACCAGCCCCTGACCCCGAGAGAGAGGGAGGGAGGGAGGGAGAGAGACAGTGATGGCCACAGGGAGAGACAGAAATAATAGAGTATACGTAAATCAACCTGGAACAAACCCGGTGACTGAATCTATATTGATTACACCGAATCTTTTAGGGACGAGGATCTGGATTTTCCAAAGCATTCTGGATTGCATTGTTGGTTGTCAGCGGGTGAACATACCAGTGATAACTCTTCTATTTCTATGACCTTCCTCTTGCTTTGCCAGTAGATTGAGAAGTTGTTATATAGCCCAGTCCATCCCATCATGCACCAGGTGTAGTTGTCAGCGTTTCATCGCTCCCTGCGTCTTTGTTTTCTCCCAGAACTCTTGCTAACCCTGAACAACGGCAAAATACTCTGATTTTCTATTATTGGAGCAGTTTCAAAAAGCAACTCCTAAAATGTACGGCTGCGGGAAACGTAAAGTATTGGTGAAGAAGAAGAGGTTGCCAGATATGCATGGAGGAAAATGCAAAATCCACCCATCATGCCAGTAACAGCTGCTGCGCTGCACATCATGGCTTCGTCCCCTCAGCTCTGAGAGACTCTGCCAAAGACACGACGTGCGACCATAAATTGACCGTACACTTACGCTGCCTGTCAGAGAACATATATTGTCCCATGTCTTGAAATTGCCAAGACGTCTGAAAGCCCCTTGGCAGGCAAACACCACACCACCGGCCACTGGCTACGAACCCGGTTCAGCTGCAGAGAAAAACTCTACACACAGCTCCTTTAATAAATCATCCATGAAAACTTTATACTCTGGAATAAAACGCACGCAGACACACACAAAACATTGGGGTTGCCAGGTTGTGAAAAAACACTTGTTGCCTTTCTCGGCCTTGGATTCCTGAATGACGTATTCAAGTTTCTTCCAGCACATTAAGCCATAGTAATAATGTGCATTCCAGTAACAATGATTCATGGTCAAGTGAGTCTAACACTAATAACAGTCATGTCAATAGAGAGAAATCAATAAATTCACCATTCACAGGTTGATGATTAATTGATTTTGAACTCTGAGTTCAGACTGTTTACTAAAATTACTTTATTAATGATTAACAAAACCACAGTGAAAGATTGATAACGTTATGATGTCATAAATGAAAGGTCTCTCGAATGCAGAGACGTGTAGTAGGCGTCACAATGAGGGAGAAGAGTCTCTGTCGGCAGCGAGTCTAAGGAACAACATGTTAGTGAAAACAAAGCCGAGGCGTCTGTCCTTCATCGGCCTCGTCTCCACCACCTCCTCCATGTTGTTTTTCTCTCCTCCTTCTGTGTCAGTGCTTTTGCCCATTTGTTGTCTTTGGCCCGGCGCTGCCTGAAGGCCCTCGCCGGGTCGACCCAGCCTCAGGAGGATTGGATCACACCTTCCATCCCAGTCAGCTGTCAGATGGTGAGCTGCACCTGCTGTCTGAAGCAGGGTGGGCCCGCCGCCGCCGCCGCCGCCGCCGCCGCCGCCGCCTCCGCCTCCGCTGCCGCCGCTGCTGCTGCTGCTGCTGCTGCTGCTGACACCACCGCCCAGCCAACGCTGGAGCACATAATTACTGCCTCAAAGATGATTATGCTGTTTACTCATGCCCATACGCACAACAGATGACTGTTCGTCCCGCTCCCCCGCCCTCTCTGCCAAGGCATTTCACCTAGTGATGAGGAAACGGCTGCAGCCAACCAACAGTCAGACCATCCAAGCTGCACTTCTGATGCCAGGAATGACCCGTAGCTATTAGCTGTTCAAACAGCCTCCTCCCACATAACTTTAATTCAATTCAATGGGCCCAGTGACTGCTGGATGGAGGAGCTGTGTATTCCACTGAGGAAGCAAGAGAAACATGCATTTATGGGGTCGAGGTAGAGCCGAGATTGAGGCTGTATTAAACATGTCTCACAGGGAGGGACTCACTCTGTGGAAGTTTGAGGTGGACACAAACTAAAGTATGAAATAAATGTTCTTTATAGAGAAACGTATTATATAAGAGTAAAAGTCAACATTATTACTTCTTCTGGAAGATGTAAAACTACACATATATAAATGCTGCAGTCTTTTATTTACCTGAATCGATCAAGTTTTCATCTTTAGTGTCAAATCTTCACATTTTCGGATGAGTCATTATATCAACACTGATGTGGGATGTGATAAGTGAGGCAGTTTCCCTCGAGTACAATTAGACTTGTTTACATGACCTTTTATAAAGTTGTGAAAGAATTTTGCGAGTAACTATCATTCATCAAATCAAATCAAATTGTATTTATGTAGCCTGCATTCACAAATCACAGTTTGTCTCAGAGGCTGGGTAACATCCTCTATTCTGAGACCCTCGGAGTGAGGAAAAACTATACTGAATCATGTCTGGACAGAAAAACAATAACAATATAGAGACTATACATCGTCTTTAGCCGTGTCTCTGTTCACTTTGCAGTCATTTATGCTTATTTCATATTTGTTTGTCATGATTGTCTTTGTTTTAATGTTTTTTTTAAAAAGACAAACATAGGTTAAAAACATATTATTTTGTTTAGGTTTTATTGTGTTGTATGTATTAACTTAAAGGTGTAAGATTGTGGTCATTTTTGTCACTTCTAAAAAATATGATTAAACAATTATACATACTGATATTTTCATGAATGTATGATGTTGTAAATGTTTTGTTTTGTTTTCTTTGCCTTTAAATGAGCCATGAGGAAGGGGGGCCACACTACGGGGGCCACTATGTTTTCACAGTAGCCCGGAATGAACCTACCGAGCATCATTTGAGTCTTAATGACAACTGAAGTCGACCATAGGTTCTCCAGGGTGAGGTGATGGACACAACACACAACTTCACCTCTAGAGGTCACCAAATGTTACACACTGCACCTTTAAAGTTGAACGATACCGTGAGTGTGTTGAGGTGAGGGAACCCAAGACCCTGATTGGACACAGGTGAGTGGGTTCAGATGCAGGAAGGAGGAAGTGTGTGTGTGTGTGTGTGTTTTTCTCTCTCCTGGTCAGATTGTAAAACTTGTTAATGCACATGAGTGTACATGGTAACTCCCCCCCTTTCCCCCTCCC
>JAFBJT010106745.1:156385-168601 GCA_016785325.1 Chascanopsetta lugubris | reverse complement strand
TTCCCCCCTCCCTCCCTCGCTCCGCCCCCCCCCCCCCCCCCCTTCTCTCTCTCCAGGAGCAGCCCTGAGCTGCGGGGCTGGGAGTTGGGACATTCCTGCTTTGACGAGCAGCTCGGTCGCTGCCATGATTCGCTGAGCAACTCGACACTGGTTCAAAGATGCGTGTGTAGAGACGGAGGAGCCACGGACCGCGGTGACAACAACGGGACCCACTCACAGACTCGGCGTGTGTGACACTGAGGACTAACCCGTGGGGGACGAGACCCAAACACACGGACTCTCGAACTTTTCCTGGCCGAGCGGAGCGACCACGGGAGCTGTCGCACCTGGGCCCCCGAAGCCTGCCGCACTCCTCCGCGGCTCCGAAAACTCTCCGTCCACTCTTCCGCCACCACCTCCGGGTGTTTTCATGTTCCCCTCGTCGTCTCCCACTTCCAGCCCGTGTCTAATGGAGGGCCCCGTGCGGATTCGCCAGCAGAAGAAGGCGACTTCTTGCTCCTAATTCGCCCCGAGAAGCAGCTTTATGTGCGGCGAGAGAGGAGGTAAGGAGCGAGCTGAGCGGGGAGAGAGGGGAGTCCCGGGCCGGGCGGACTGCCTCGCTGGCCGGGGAGAGGGGGGCTGCGAGCGGGGAGGCTTCGGTGCGTGTATGCGGGAAGATTCCGAAGTGAGCTTCAGCGGGAATTACACTATAAAACCCGCAAATGTCAGGAAGTTCGTGTTGTTGAACAGATTTGAGAACATTTCCTAACTTGTGGAAGTGGAGTGCAGAGTGTTCATGCGCCTCGCTGGTAAACGGGGGGCGCCCGTGTACGGAAATTAATACTGTGTGCATGTGTCTCCATGAATGAACACACACACGCACACACTTCATCTACTACTACTACTACTACTACTACTACTACTACATTAGTCCTATTTAAATCATATGTAACAATGACCTATTGAGATCAAAGTAATCTCACTACAACAATAATCTGGTCCAGATTAGTTTCTCCAATAGTTTGGATTTTCTTTCCTTTAGAAACAGTTGTTTAAATTGTCCTCTTTAAAGCCTATGCTGCCTATATACCCACTAATATATATTTTATGCCACTATTACTACACACTGAAATAGTCCAGACCGGTTTGTGTCACAGTTTGTATTTCCCTGCCCTCAGGCTTCATCTTTCTTAGATTACAATCTGCAGACGGAGGAGCAAAGAGAGGATCCATACACAATGCTCAGTATTTGTTCAGCAAGGCCTCTAAAAATACCATCGTTACACACTTATCTTGGAGGAGTTTAACTCAGGATAAAGTCTAAATATTCCCCCTTGAAAGACTATGCTACATTGACCCATTAGACTCCCTTTGATCTCACGACAACAAGATATTCCAGATTAGATATTCCAGATTGATTTCTCACCATGCGTTGTGTATTCTTGCCCTCCGGCTTCATCTTTCTTAGATTACCATCTGCAGACAGATGCAGTTCTTTGTATTTGAACTACAGACGCCTTAGAAAACATCACCATTACTCAGTTATCTGTGCCAGCCCAGCTCTGTTGTCTGAGGGAAGAGTAAATACTTTCCTTTAAATGTTCATTGAATCCCATAACAACAACAACAACAACAACAACATATTCCCGAGTCTCTTATAGTTTGGATATTCTGGCTCCCAGGCTTCATCTTTCATAGATTATCAATCTGCAGACAGGAGGGGAAAAAAAGAAAATCCTTATTAGAATCACAAAAACTTCTGAACACATTAACGCAGCTCTGTGGTGGCGAGAAGTCGGCCCTCTTGTCTGTGAGACGAGTAGAGCTAAAAGAAAAAGTGTAAATATTTGTTTGGTAAACAGCTCTGGAAGCTCAGGACACTTCACTTTAGCAGATGTTCTGTGAGCCGACCGCAGTTCAAAGAACATGTTTTTAGAAATGCCAAATATGTCATTTGTTTGGAGTCGCCAAAAAAGTGAAAAGGGGACGGAAATACTTGAAAAGTGACTTTGTTCTAAAGTTATATTTGTATTATTATGGATCCACTTCAGGATCCAGCTTTCTGCCACATTTACCACTGTGCAGAAACATGGTGGCTTAGACTAATATTTGAACTTTTCTCCCTGTCTCTGCGAAGACAGAGAGCCTTTATTGTTTTAGATGAAGCCCCCGAGGCCCTGTCATAAAGGTTGGTTTGGTAAATCCATGCTAGAATCTGGCAAGTGCACAAATCACAGAGCAGAGCGAAACAGGAGGGACTGTACCTGTCTGCGTGAAGGGAAAGGTCTTTGTTTACAGACCTGGAACAGGCTCTTTTATTCATTTATGATTTGGTATAAATGTTTAATGTAGTTTGTTTAAGGAGAACAACTCTTTCTTTGAATTTGTCTGATTGTGACAGTCAAACAGCTTCTGTTTTGTTTTGATTGACTCTACTCCACATGTTTATATCTTTGTCTTCATTTAAAAGATTATGTTCGATTTGTCTGACCAGTCAGGAAAACGTATAGTTTTGGACCAAGTCTTGTTGTCAGAACATATGTTGGTACATATGTTAAATTTGTTTTGCTGAATTGATAAAAAAAAACAACACAAAGCACATTGTAGATATATAGATGAAAGATGGACATTTATTGTGAGAATGTAAAATAGTGTCTTATGTAGTCCATTTCAGATTAGTACTTGGAAAGGACAACAGAGTACAAGTGATCCTGATGATGTGACTTGGTGAATGAGTTTATCTCTTCTTTTTTTTTTTTGGTCCCTCCTCTCTGTTGAGTAATTTCCTGCATGTGCACTTCACCCCTATCATCAGAGCTTCACAGCGACTTTAGTTACATGGGGGCAACTCTCAGAAAACCGAACACTTAAGAGTTGTCGAGAACAAAGTTCCGAATCCCCCTCCAATGCATGACATCCAGTCGGGGGGACACACATGGCTGCTCGCACATAAAACACTTTCAAGTTCAAACAGTTGCTCGAGCATTGTTGCGTCCACAGGGGACAAGAAGACACTTCCGATGGCTTTCAAATCCTCTCAGCGCTCGCCCAGATATTGGGTGAGCTTTTGACAGGGGGGTGGGGGGTGGGGGGGCGGCAGAGAGATTTGCTCTTTGTGTTCAGGCTCGGGTGCTGACCACAGAACCCGCCTCACCTTCTGATACAGAATCCACTTTCTGCACTATAAGGTGTTGTAGTGTTATTTCTTTGTGGCTGCCTTCCCCCATCCGGCCCTATTTTAACTTAATAGACTCCATGATTTCCTTTTAATACCTCGTTCCACGGGGGAGAGAGAGAGATTTGCTCTTTGTGTTCAGGCTCGGGTGCTGACCACAGAACCCGCCTCACCTTCTGATACAGAATCCACTTTCTGCTCTATAAGGTGTTGTAGTGTTATTTCTTTGTGGCTGCCTTCCCCCATCCGGCCCTATTTTAACTTAATAGACTCCATGATTTCCTTTTAATACCTCGTTCCCTCGCTCCAACCACAATGTGTCCTGTGGCTGCAGTAACATTCGGGTCAGTGTGTGGAGAAATTCAGCTTCGTCACCTCTGGCTCTCTCTCCATGTGTGTTGACTTTGCAACAGCAATCTTCTTTTAGAGTGAAGTTCTGGGTATTATTACCTGGTGGAATAGGGTTCACAGGTGTTCCCGTGCTGTCATTTGTCCATAGAAATGTTTCAGAATGTCATCATGTTCACAGAAAATGAAAACATTGCTCTCGCAACAGAAAAAATAGAAATCCAGGCTACATCTCCAATAGCTGCTGTATTTGAAGACCTCTGGAGTGTTGTTATTACAACCGACCGCATCGTTAATATGTGGGATTTTCCCCGCTCCAACTTCACATCAGGAATCAGACGGAGCCTCAGAATCATTTTTTAAGACGTTTTGTTTTTGACTCGCAGGCAAATTAATAAACCATTAGTGCCACAGCTCTTATCAGGCGGAGCCGAACAAAGCACAACTATGCCATTAGACGAGTTGGAATAATGTTTGAGCCATTAGGGTGCTGGCTAATGATAAACACATGTTGCTGTAGGAAAAGAACTATGTTAAGTGGGGCAATTTGAATGTAAGCATGTGTAATGATACCAGCCCCTGCTCCCATAATGGCTCCCTTGATTTTGACCGTGCAGCATTTGAATCACGCAACCACAAAGGCCAATGGTGACAAGCGCTTATCAATCGCCGAAGCAGGAAGTCAGCTTGTATTAAATTAATCAGTGAGATCACTTGAATGATCAAAAGTGAATCACAGTTTGACAAATCTCAGACGTAGATGTCAGACACTGGCTGCGTTCACCCTCTCAGATGAGCGTTTGCTCTACTACATGGTGGAGATAAGTGGGTGAATGCCTGTCCGAGGTGAGTGTGGTGGAGGAGGGTGTGTCCACATTTGTGACTTAAGTATATTTCGGGCACCTCCCACATTCTCTTGCTCGCTTGGCCGTACAGATTTGAGGCCAGCGAACAAACCTCAGCCCTGGCCTTAAGCGAATGCAAGTTAATTTAAAACCTAAATCACAGTGTGGCTTGGTTGTTTATTTGGTTTTTGCGCTGTGATCTGTCATATTACTGCTGCGAAAGATCAACCTTTGGCCGAGAAGAAATGTTCCGAGAGCCATAAAAGAAGGGGAATGTGATTTTTTTCCAGGGGCCACATTATTTTTCATCATCCTCACAATATTTTGACTGTTGGAATGAAGTCCCACTTGTTCTCTAAATCTCAGACGGATTATCCGCTTCATCTTATAGCATGATGAAGTAGAATTCTGTTGTTGTGTTGTATGGATGACATCTGACCCACCAAGCAACCGTTCCCGAATTAAAACCTGGCTTCTTTTTGAACTCTTGACACATCCCTTTACTCTCATTGCTCAGGGATTGAGTCATACTACAGATTTTCTAACGCTGGCCTTTACTCTTTGAGCTTCAGCTCTCATTCGTCAAGGACAGGCGCAGAGCTCAGGCCCCATTAGATGGACAGAGGGGAGTTTTGGGCACGGTGCCAAACAGCCCCGATGTTCAAGAAGCCAGGGGGTGCTGATTGACAACACCCAGCAGCTACGAGCGAGGGGCTGATGGGAACGATGGGCAGGTCAGCGAAAGAGTTTGAGTTCTTGTGACTGCTGGGCTGGTGAGTGCACCCTGCAGCGTCAGCGCTAACAAAAAAAAGATTTCACTTTCCACGCGTGGTTTCCCTCTTATTCTGAGGACAAGCTGTGAGCAGAGGCGAAGCTGTGTTGAAGTAGCGGCGAAGGCAAATGCAGTAGCTGGAGGTGTCACCCGTGTTTACGTGCAGCTGTCATTAGCGGCCCTTCTTATCTGCTCCGAGCTCACACCGTCATTACTTTAACCACACTACACACACGGCTCCACAACCGAGCCCCCATCCCCATTTCTCCCCATGTCCCCCCGGCTCTGACAGATGATCCAAACAGCCCGGCGCTGACTCGCTCCTCTGAGCAAGCACGTTACTCCAGGACGTTACAGATAGTCTGTGTGCTTCCTCTGGTACGGCTCCTCCAGAATGTCAAAGGTGAGCCGACTGTAGCCCGACGTGTACACCGGCTTTCAACCGACGCTCGTCTTGGGTTTCTAAAAATTCAGAACCTTGAAGGACCTGAAACTGGATAATGACTTTCGAGTGATTTGAGAAATGAAATGAGAAACATCGGGGCCTAATTGTTAAGACAAACAAACAGTTTTTTGGGAGCAGCAGAAACAGATGTTCCAGCCAGCCACTGGAATAGCTGCGGGACAGCAGTGTTTAGGGCGAGGAGGTCTGCTTCTTCTCTGAAGATGCTATGTTTTCTTTTAATGTAACTATAATACAGACTTTGACTAAATATATACGTCTAGCTTCTCAATACGATAAGAGAGTGTAAAGGGATACCACCAGCGTGTCGCATTGAGGAAAATCAAAACAATAACTTTGACCAGATAGAATGAAAACACCCCAACAGCAGATGGTCAAGAACTGTGTCTGTGACACGTTGATATAAACTACGGTTTGACTGCAGTAAAAAGTTCTGTTGTGTCCTGGTGGGATGAAATCCTGGACACATCTGGTTGGTTTGATGAAACGACCACAAGGCGATGACCAACTGCAAAACGAGTCCAAGATGGGTTGAAGCCTTTTTTCGTTGCAGTGTTTGACCTTTAGTCGTTTCTCGAGATGCCTTTTCTTGTGCCCTCATTGTCATTCAAGTGAGTGCCTTTGGCTTCTGTAGCTGTAATATACATGATGCAGGACACCACACGTATGAGAGAGCTGCTCCCGGAGGGCTGAGCGTGGCATTTCCACACAGCGTTCGCCTCTCTTTCCAAAAACAACTCTTTTCCTCATCGTTTTCAAGCGAAGGCACGACAAGACCTCTCGTCTTGTGCAGTTCTCTAAATGATTCCCCAGCCCCAGGGAGGATTTTGGGAAGTGAACTTCTGAACCAGACCCTTGCTGACAACTCTCACAGAAAAGTATTTCAGAACATGCAAGTTTTGTTTTTTTTGCATCCTCAGCGTCTTCCTGTTTGCCAGATCCATTTCTTTTTCCCTTCCTGCAGCGGACCCGACTAAATGAGCCTGACTAAGTCCGTCGCTTCAATGCAGGTCTCGAGAGTTAGGAGTCTTTTCTTCTTGAAACGTCGAGCGACCGCAACTTTCTATTTCAAATGTTGAACCAATAAGTCACATCTGACATGGTTTCTTTTTTCGCGAACCAGAATGTGTGCGCTGTTGAAAAGCCAGCACAAGGATCAGCAAGACTATATTAAGGCAAAACTAGTGGCTGGCACTCCCCTCGGCCCGACAAACAGGCTACTTGTTTGAAGGGCTGTTTTTCTCCCAGATCAGAGTGTAAGGCAGTGCGGGTACTACTGCCGCTGCTGCCTGCCTTCAGGCCTGTGGTTATGGGTGCCATTTTGGGCCTTCCCTCCACAGAAATGTGGCCCCTTGGGGAGCAATGGAACCCCTTATTTATAAGAATATATTCAAAGTGAGAGGAGGACCTTGAGTCAGAGGGTTAAAACATATACGCGTGGTGCAGCCCTCTGCATTGTTCAAGGAATCTTTCGAGATGAGCACATACGTGATGTGCTACAGTGTTGTGATGTTTCTGCTCGCTGATTTATGGACTCGGGTTCAACTGACTCTGATTAGGCAAAAATAAATCTTTGTTATTTCCTTGTGGTGCGGACACACGAGCAAACACAAACAAACCCTATAGGACGGATGCAACAAGCCAACACAGACCACAGTTTCTGTATTATTGGTCTGTTTTTTGTGTTGTCATGGGATTGCGTTTGTGTTGGCAACATTTGAGCGCGACGTCACTTCACCGAAAACTCTTCTCACCTCCAGCGCCGAGGCAGCATCGAACAGCTTGGACCTCAAACGGGTTTTTTATGATCTGACCAAGAGTCAGAAGTGGAAACTGGGATGATGAGTGTGTGTGTTGATGTATCACCGCTGAGTTTGTTTTGCGATCACTCGATTGCCACACAACAAGTGTGGAGTGTTACAAGGCGAGACAGATAAACATTTAGACAAACTAAATAAAGCATTTGCACACTCTGTATGTGAGTGCATATTTATCTTTGGGTCCTCGCGCTTGTACATACAAGGGAGCCGGTTTGCTTGTTTGGATTTTTGTAAGAGATTTGTCGAAATGGTGAAGACAAATTATATTTTAACCTTTTTACATGTGTTTGTTTTTGTTCCACCGGCTCACTGTGGCCTTTGCAGATACCCCCCCCCCCCCCCCCCCCCCCGAAACCCCCCCCCCCCCTCCCCCCCTCTCTGTGAATACATGACCATCGCTTCAATGCTAAAAGTCCATTTATCATCCTGGGGAAGGAAAATACTCAATGTGTACTTTCTTTCTCACGCCTCTCAAGTGACAAACAAAGAAAAACACCCTGTAAAAGCAACGCAATTTACTTTTATATTTGGCTGGTTTTAAATACTGGACTTTGTGCAACATAGCTCAGTATGTGTTTGGATGCCCTGACCACTTGTTTTAGTTGCACATGTTTGGAATTACATTATTTAATATATGTTTTAGTTTGAAAGTGGTTTTGGTTGGCGGCCAAGGACCCATCAGGAGGAGACTGAACAGAAACTGTTGTCTGCGCCTTTGCTGCTTGTTGCCGTAGAGACACGGGCAGTGATGGAATCCAGGAGAGGTGGGAAGGGACGGGAGGAGGAGGTGGGGTGGGGGCAGCTGGATCAGATCACCGCTTGCCCATAGTTCATAGCCTACACAAGAACATTTGGAAACATAGAGTTTCTCGATGTGGATATTTGACAAACTGGATCATGTTTTCCTCCCCTGCATCAATATGTTTAAAAAAAACAAAACAACCCAACATATTGTCTCTAATCAAGGCTGATAATAAGGAATGTGAGTCTGTGGCCTCCTCTGCCCCGGTGCCATGGCCGCACAATCCCAGCTCCCCTCTCGCCTGGTGTGATGAATCAGACTCTTGGCACATGTTGGAGATCAGTGTTATAACACACCCTGCAGGCAAGAGGGCCTTCATGTACATTCCTCCTCTCCATCAGAATTACCTTTTCGTCTTGAACAGACATTCCCCTGTGGGCTGAAAGGCCTGTGAAATCAGCCGGAAGGGCCCGGAGAGTTTTGACAATAGCAAAGGGTTGTTAGTTACATGTGCTTTGCAGTCGGTCTGGAGGTGGACTTGTATGGTGGCGATACCCAGGGATCTGTTTCCAGTGTCCGAGGCCGCTATTGAGTTTCGCCCCTGTGGTTAATCCCGCTGTTCAGGAGCTTGGGAAACAGCCGTACCTCCCCACCCTCCTGTCCCTCCTCCTCACAGATTCCCAGGAAAAACAAGACATTGCAGAACAATCTCCAATTAAGATGGGTCTTACATACAGTACCCTTCAGTCCCCACCGGCTCTGCGTCCCCCCCCCCCTTCCGTCCCCCCCCGCCCTCGCCCCCCCCCCCCCCCCCCCCCTTATTCCTCTCCTCTCTCAGCCCCCTGTTTGTGTCCTTGGCCAACAGGCCTCGGGGTGGAATTAGCGCTGTCTCCCAGGTCCCGGCCCTGGCACTTTGGAAGGGTCGGGCTTTGGTGAACGGAGGCGTTGGGGCGGAGGGAGGGTGGGGAAGGGTGGGGAAGGGTATGTGTGTCCTTGGTAAACAGGGCTTTGTGGGATGTGACTGTCTGATCCCCGGGGCCTCTCCTTTCATTCCTCCTCTCATCTGATCCCACAGCAGTCTGGTGTCGTCAGGGCTGCGGCGTCGCCGAGTTCTGGGACCCGCGTGGCCCCGCCGTCACCCCGTGCCTCCCGGACTGCTAATGCACGGGGAGAGAGAGAGAGAGAGAGAGAGAGAGAGAGAGAGAGAGGGGGGGGGGTGAGAAAGGGAGAGGGAGAGAGAGAGAGGGAGAGGGAGAGGGAGAGAGAGAGAGAGACCTTGAAGATGTATCTCATTTGTCTCCTGTAGTCCTACATTTCAAAAATGATTTATTGAAGCGTCTTGACTCAACCTTCCGCAGGATGTCGAGTTCACACAAGGGCAGCCCCCCCCCCCTTTTTTTTTTTTTTTATGGGATGGTGAAACCCCTCAAATGTGATCTCCTCTGTAGTTCTCAGAGGAGAACAAAAACGCCTCTCTTCTCGGCCGTCCTGCATTTATTCCAAATCATGTCTCTCTTTCTTTCTCCTCTTTTTCTTTTCCTCCAAGTCTGTCCCACTTTTGAATAAGGTCTCCATCTTTAATCAGGCGCTGAGGTCGGACATCTCATTACTTTCCTCTGTGGCCCCATGCTGCCTCACCCAGAACCAAGAGAGGAAGCCTATAATGGTCTCGGCCGAGTTGAATGTAGTTGGGCTGAATCATCAGTCAGACTTGGCAGCCCTGGATGCGTGTGCAGCCATTATCTGCGCGTCTCGTCCTCTCAGCCGAATAAAGAGGGAGAGGAAGAGTAGAGGCTTTGCTCATCTTCACCTCACAGAGAATATTTCACCCCCTTTACACCCTCCTTTTTGTTCACTCCTCATCTCCGTTCACTCCTCTGTCCACTCCTCTCCTGCTTCCTCTGTTTTCTCTCTCTCATCTTCATCTTTTGAATTTATCGCCCATCTCTTCTGTGTGTGTTTCTCCCCCTTTCTTTGTGTCCGTCTCTCCCTCCCTCCCTCTCCTTCTGTGTGTGTGTGTGTGTGTGTGTGTGTGTGTGGCTGAGGAATGTGTGCTGCAGATCCTCTGTCAGTGAGATGTGGGGCGAGTGCAGACAGGTTTGGGGTATAGCATGTGAATCAGCTCCAGCACACATGTCAGATTAGACCATCATACCAGAAAAGACTTGCTCTCTCTCTCTCTTACACCCCACTGCTCCCTCGCCCTTAAAGTCTTCATCCCCAACTCTGAGCTTAATGGCCACTTGTTACAATTCCCTTTCCACCTTTTGTCTTAGGATAAACCTCCCTGATTTATTGGATTTGTACCACTCCGCTATATTGATTGTGGTGGCAGCCGGGATCGGCCCCCTGTTATCCAGCCAGCATCGCGGCGGCTCGGCGGTGTTTGCCGTTGGCTCTTGTTCAGCTGTGCAGTGATGTGAAGCGGAGAGGAGGAGGCCTGCAGGCCCCCGCCTCAGTCAACAGCACCAGTCGTGACCTGTTCCTCCTCTGCCCTCCAGGTCTTTGATGCTCCGCCGTGTTGCTTTTGTCCCTGTTTACCCAATATGACAGGGATATGGGCCTGCCCCGCATGGGGGCAGATGGCTCTTTAAGTAGTTCCTGGCGAGAAGAGGCCGGGCAAGAAGCGCAGGTGCTAAACTCCCCCCACCACCCTAACTGCATCCCCTTTCCCTCCCCTGAGGGCAGCCTGTCAGTCTGTTTATTTTTCCCCGTGTCATCGGCGGCGATCCCTCTTGTCCTGCGAGGGCGCGGATGGTGCTTTGAGTTTTGATGCATGAATAAAGGTCGTGCATCTCCACGGCACAGTGTGTCTGTACAGTGGGTTCACCTTGACAGTGCACTGAGGGATGAAGGAGGTAAAGAAGCTGTCCAAGCAGACGGTTGTTTTTTTCCCCCCTCTTGCTTTCACACACTTAAGCCAGGTGTCAGTCAAACATTTCCCAAACAGACACGGCTCGACCCCCGCACCCGGAAAAATAGGAACTTTTCCACTTGAACTCACTGACGCCCTCCTCATTTATTTTCACAAACCATCACACGTGTCCGTATATCAGCTTTCAACAGCGAAAGGTCTGTTTGGTGCTCGGGATGTCTCTTCAATTTATTGCCGGTTGACCCTGCTCCGGGAACGGTCAATGCATCTCTCAACGTATAAAGTGCAAAAACAGAGAGTAACCCAAGATCAGAGCTGGGACGGGAGGAGGACATTTGGAATGCAGGATTTCCTTCCCTTGCGTTCGTGTAGTTTGGAGGATGGCGGAGGAGCGAGGCTGCAGACCGGCCCCCGGATCAACCTCACGCTTATCAGCCTTCATTTGACAGCGAGACTCACCCTTTGTTAAAGGGCCACTCCGGCCTTTGTCTGAGCGCCTGCTCCGGAGGAGGCAGGACTTACCTTCCCACGTGGCTGCTGCTGCCAGCATCAGGACGGCACTCTGTGATTCGGGATACACGATATCCTCACAGTGTCTGTCTCCACTGAGGCGGTTTCATGGTGGCGGATGTCAGAGGGAAAGCCAAACAGATAAGAAGCAGGAATGATGCCCCTGTGTTTCCTCGTTGCGCCAGATTGATGGTATAGATAGGCAGCTATGTGTGTGTGTGTGTGTGTGTGTGTGTTTACACGAGGGCACCCAGTCGGAGCTGCAGAGCACGGCTGCTATGCCCACCGGGAGGAAGTGAACGGATGAAAGGGAAGAAAGAGAGTTCTCGGTTCTCATTGTTCCACGTACCAATGTGTGCCTGCGCTCGGCTGTGCATTTTCACAGCAGCGTTGTTAATTGTGGTAATTATATGTCATTATTCCTGCGCACAGAGAAAGATAGTTTCCACTGATGACATGGGGGCAGCGCAGGGCCTGTTGCAACTCGTGGGATGCAGAGCCGGAGAGATGTGGGTTTGATCTGCCTGAGTGAGAATGACAACACACTTAAAGAAGAGAGCGAAATGCATAGAAAGCCCCACAAACTTCCTGTAGCATGTGGAATCCTACGTGCACGTTGTTGGCGGAGCAGTTAAAAACTCCAGTCTGAATGTTTAGTCTGCATCCGGCAGCTTCTCTTTCTTAAAA
>JAFBJT010106745.1:81687-125172 GCA_016785325.1 Chascanopsetta lugubris | reverse complement strand
CAAGTACTTTAAACAAGCATAAGTGAATCATGAGAACTCTGGTCAAATCAAAAAAATGTTTTGCCATGGTGTCACAATTCTTACTCTCTCCAGATCATTATTCAGCTGCTTCAACATGACCTCCAGGTGGTAGAGCCGACCAGACAAATCGTTGGGCACTTCATCACTGAGAAAACACACACACACACACACACACACACACATTGAAGTGAGAAAATATGTGTTTATCTCTGCATGACTATTTCAAAAAAATAAGTGTTCTTCCTTTTTTTGGTAAGTGGCAGAAAATACTAAGTCGACACACAATTTCAAACAACCTCTCAAGTAAGAACTAACAGGAGTAAACCATGTCTGCATGTCAACAGCCCACCACAAGGTGGCAGTGGTGACATATTCAAGAATGGACTGAGAAACTAAAAACAAGAGGGAGTTCAGTTTCTCCTGCAGTTTTATTAAAAAAAAAAGTCAATGACATACCCGCTGAAGGTGGGCGTGGTCCGAGGCGTCTGAGGAGTTTGGAACTGAACTGGACTTATGACCGGTCTCATGTCGGGACCTCCCACCTGTGGCTCCGTCAGTGAAAAGAGGGAAACGGCCCTTTGTGCTGCAACAGAGACACACGATCCTACTTTCATACCGCTGCGTCTTTATAACCACAGTGTCCCTGGAGATCAGAGACATGGTGAGACACTTGGACACAGAGGGACCTGGCACAGGGTTGGACTGTGGATCAGGCACCAGAGGACACGAGGGACAAGACAAAGATCTGGATTCGGGTGGAGGGCGTCGATTTCTCTCTTTCTTTCCCAGGAGTGTCATGTGACTGAGACACAGTGAAACTACTTGACCCCAAAGAAGACAATTCATCTCACAACCACTAGAATGAGGATTGAACACTTACTCAATACTGTTTTGTAAAAAGGTCCAGTGTGTAAGATTCAAGTGAATTCTCTGTGTCATGTGAAACTGCCATGTAGCAGTACCATGTTCCAACAATGGCCCAGAATGGAAAAAAACCACAAACTACCATACATGTTTGGACAGGAGAGGTGAATTCAGGAACATTTGAAAGAAAACCTTGCACACTGTACCTTTAACGCTCACAAACCCAACACCACAACAGCAGCACCTTGGCGGAGTAACATACAACAAGTATGATCCAGCTTTTAAAAGAACTGGATTTTTGAAAATGACATCTTATCACAATTCTTAAGGTAGTGAATGAAATCTTACGGGTGTGGGCTGAGTCGAGGTTGAACAACTGTAATCCTGAGGCGTCGCTCTCCTCACCTTCAAAAGCTTTAGCAGCGCTGACCAGGCTGGACCACTCCAGTCCACAGGCAGTGTCAGGGAGCGGCATCAGCCCGGGATCCAGCCTCCTTAAGGGGGGAACCTTGTCCCTGACCTCTGTCAGAGACAGTTCAGATGCAGAGAGAGGCACTGGAGACGGGTGAGGAGAGGGAGGGAGAGAGAGAGAGAGAGAAGCTGCGGTCAGTACCAAATACCACCCAGCGCATCACAGCCAGAACCAGTGCTGTTATCAAAGTGCCAGTAACGCCCTCAGGTCCCTGAACACAACACCACTCTGTAGTAGTAGGGCTCACCCTTTTTGCTCTGGTGGTTTGAGGAGAGGGCGTGTCGGCGCGTGGGCAGCGTGCAGGTGAACAGCACGTCATTGGGAGCGGCCTGGTTCTCGGAGTTGGCGAAGCTGGCCTCTCGGCGCCCGCTGCACAGCGACTCGTCTGAGAAGGTGCGCTGCAGAGTTCGTATGGGAGACTGTGGGAGGGGAGAGAGCAGAGGGATCAGAGCTGTTCCAACACTTGCAGTCTGAGGTGACAGTGGCGTTCAGGCCTCAGCATCTCCCTCACTGGATCTCTCGGCGCCATCTCCCCCGGGTTGTCCATGATGATGAGTTTCTTCAGGTCGTCCTCGATGGTGCTCTTGTACGTCCGCCGCGGCGAGCGCAGGTCCCGCAGTGACGCGCGGAGGCGAGGCTGTCCAAACACGTTTTTGGAATTCGTGTCCACCTGCCTGGAGACGCGAGTGGTGATAATGGAAATAAAAAAACAAGAAAAAAAAACATGGTTAATGATGAGGTGTTCAAAGTTGATCTCAAATTAATTATCTAAAATAAGGATTTTAAGTCTGATATCACATTTTCAAAACGTAAGATGCCGTTTCTGCAAAGAAGCACAAGGTGAAGGGAACGAGTGGACTTTATTTTTCATGTCGATTTTCACCACTGGTCAAAGCGTCCGTCTGCTCTTCCCACTAAAGATGAACGATGTTAGAGCTCTTAACACACGCACTCAAAAACCAAACCCGCTGAGTGGATGGAGATAATGTCTCGGTTGGTGGTTTGAAACTCTCCGTCTCTCTTACTTCTTGCTGTTGTTGCTGTCGGTGCTGGAGGCTGAGGTCGTGGTTGACGGTGTTGGACTGTTGTCCTCGGTCTGCCAGGCTGTTTGTCGGCTCTTGCCGTAGAAGGCTTTGGGGGCGGAGCTGGACAGGGGGAGGGAGCTGAGCTGCGCTGCGCTGGGTGTAGTTGTAGAGGCTCGAACAGGTCGTGCCTTTTCTGCCGTCGGCGTCTTGTAGCCCTGCGGCGTGTAGGCCCTGAGAGAGGAACATCAAATTATGAAGATGAAATCATAGGATGTTTTTACATTTCCTTTACTGGCTACATTTTGTGTATGATGAGTTTATTCAGTATTTGCCAGAGGAATGACAACATGTGCTTGTCAAACTCCATTCGCGTGAGTAAAATAATGCTGATATCTCCAACTGCTACAGACTAGTGCATTAAAATGAGTTCAGACCACAAAGCAGTCGCAAAGCTACATCTAAGGTCATTTTGCCTTCTTCAAATAAAAACACTGCCTTCAACGTTCTACTATTTCTATGATTTGCTCGTTTGTTCCTTCATATTGCGCCGCTTATTGATACTGATGCATCAAACTCAGTCAAAAACAGTCTACATCGATGACATCACCCTTTCAATGTTATGGAAAAGAGACTTTGCATGGCACCATGTGACTGATACAGAAGCTGCAGTGCCACTGTTTGGCCACCATGTCTTTTTTGCTTCAAAGCTTCATGACTGAACTGATCCTTTACCACTTTACAACAAAATGGAATAACAGATGCTATTTTTCCCATGAATCTAATGATTAATGATGGCTGCGCAGTATGTATGTGTGTAGCTTCTACACCCTGCGAGCACAGTGGGTGTGTCAGCCATCTTTTATTTGCAGTGATAACAAGAGACGAGGTGTGGCAGGCTTAGTGATAACTGCTCCATGACTCTCCACAACACAGAGGTGAAAATATGACATCATGTTACTGATAGCGCGTAAACATATCGTCTGGATACAATGTGAGTCCACACCTCACACCCGGTGAATCATCATGTCGATTGGTGGACACAGGTCAGAGGATGTGAGTGAGAACATAATGACGACCAGGTAATGATCTCAAATACAACCAATGACATCAGTGTTTTTTTTTTTATATCTGTGCATTCGTGTTCAATGATGGTCCAACACATCTCAGACGTGTGGGGCAGCATCAGAGGTCTGAATCATTCTCACAAGGAGAGGTGGGAGCCTGTGTGTGAGAGCATGTGTGTGTGTGTGTGTGTGTGTGAGAGAGACTCGTGGCTACATGTGTTTATGATCTGTGTTGGCAGTGACATGTCCACGAGCCGAGGAGATCACATGACGGACGGTGTGATCCACGAGGATCAGGCTGCTGTAATCCTTAATGTTCCCCTAAGATGTATCTACATGGATCATGCTTTTACCTTGGTGATGTGTGATGATACGCAACTGCTGCTCATTCACTTAAAACCCCTCAACAAACTCGTCTCCCGCACGAACCCGAGCAGCGCTCAGATCCAGGCGGTGCATAAAAGCAGCACATATCTGGGCTAAGTCTGCCGTCTCTTTTATGGATGCGGGCGTTCGTTAATATTCTCCTCGTAAATTTTTTTTTTTTTTAAAGGCCGTAAAAGATGCATCTCATCAGGGAGTCGCTCTCATACCTGGGTTTGAAAGCATCCATCTTATCAGCGCTGGAGCCAGGAGGCGGGAACGTCCTCGTCCGGTACCCTTTGTTCTGATTGGCCTCTGCCGCTATGATGGGCGAAGACTCCCGTCTCCTGGTTTCCCCGCCGCCGCCGCCGCCGCTCCGGCCCACAGAGAGCTCCTGTAGCCCACTGTAGGTGGCGGAGCACAGCATGGGCTTGTGCGGCTGGCTGTTGGACATGTTTGCGTGGCGGTTGCTGCCATAGTGGGTGGAAGCGTCGATGCCGCTGTCGTTGGACCCCCCCTTGTTGAGAAGGTCCGTATCCGGGTCAGTCGGGTCGCCCAGGCAAACCCCGCCCCCTCCTCCTCCTCCTCCTCCGCCTCCTCCTCCTCCACCTCCTCCTCCTCCACGCTCGCCTACAGGCCCACTGTCAAACCAGCGCTCGTCACTGTGGCTGCTGGAGGCGTTGCTGGACAGAGTGTTGCTGCTGGAGTGGCTGGAGTACTGAGTCTCGCCCTGTGGAGGACACAAGGCACCGCTGTCAGACTGAGAGGGACGGAGAGAGGGTGAGGGATGAAGAGACGTCACGGTGGAGAGAAGTGTGACCTTGGAGTGTCTGTTTGGAGAGTCTTTCACCGGGACGTCCTGTCTGGTGATTCTCCTCTGCCCCCCTCCTCCACCACCTGGGATCCGAGACGCTGGTGCTGGGACATGCCAGAGTGGCTCTAGTCAGAAAACACACACAGACACGGGATTAGTGAAAATGACATGGAACCCCCCCCCTAACCCCGCCCCGCCCCCTCTATGGCTGTCAAAGAGGATTAAGTACTTATATCACATTTAAATACTGACCTTCCCCCACAATCTCAATCAAACTCCGTTATCTCTGCTCTACTCTTTGATTTACACACTCGGACAAAGTTTAGAAAGCATAAATGTAGTCAATCTGACTGATATTAGGCCTGAATGACAGATTTTTGTCAATATAATGTCAAATAACACATGAGCACACGACGGAAAAAAGATGTTTCTGCCCACGGAAAACATCAGAATCGTAGAATCACCGCCTGAATTAGTAGCTTAGCTTAGCTGCTTAGTTGTACAGATGGTTTGTATCGGGTTCAAGCTCAGTGTTATGCAGTCTGGAGCCCAGCTTTACTGTTGAGCTTCATTCTCACTGTTTTATGGCGCTTGTTTTTGGGCAACAGAAGGCAGATGTTTTCAATGACAAAGCTCTAAAATCGCACGGTTTTACGCTTTGTATAAAATATCAGTTCAAATTAGGGATAGTTGGAATTCAACTCATATCAAAAATTCAAGTTATCCTTTTATATAATTGCTTTGCCTCCGACAGTGATTCTTTTACATTTTCAAAACTTCATGCTTCTTCAAAAGACAAGGTTGATTCACCTGTTTTGCAGCGCTCCATCGTGCTCTCCTGACTCGTGAAGCCCGAGGACGACTCCCCACTGGAGTTGATGTCCACACTGAGGTGGGGCTCATAGGGCAGCAGGGGGCGCTGTCCTGTTCCATATCTACATGAATCATGCAGAGAGGGAGATCATGTGGTGAATGAAAATGCATTTGGACGATATAAATCTCATTTTCATGGCGCAGGCTAAGCTATAAAATAATCAACCCTGAAATTCGACAGCCCTGTACTTCTCTAACCGGAGATATTCCGTTTCTGGTTCACATCCTGATGACGGCTGAATAAAACATGTTCCTCTGTTTGGACGAGATGGAATCTGCCTCCACACTGTGAGGAACCGCCCACACAACAGATCCATCCTCTAAAAGACAGTGTGTTCTAACCACCTGAACACACACACAACATACTTCCCCTCCCTCCTGCACACGTGTAACCTGCCTGTGGCTCTCGAAACATTTGTCACGAGTCGACAAAACAAACGGACCTGTCTGGTGAATGCTTGTAGCGCACGAAGGGGCCCGGTGCGATTCCCGGCGGCCCCATGGTGGAGAGGGCGGCCAGGCCTGAGGAAGGTGAGGAGAAGCTGGCTGAGGGGTTTCTGTAGGGCAGCACTCTGTCACCTCCTGCAGGAGACAGAGTGTAGTGGTTCTCTGGGTAGCTCACTGGCCTGGAGGACAAGAGGAGACAATTGCAGTTAGTAAGGAGGATTAATTATAGCATAACAACTTATAGCTAATATCTCTAAATCATTTGCATATGTTCCATTATCATTATGATTATCGGCGGTAGTAGTAGTAGAACGAGCAGCAGCAGCGGTAATAATAGTACATCTGAGTACGATTCTTACCTTTTGGAGTTGAGGTGCTGCGGCTCCCTGTAGGGAACTGGCATGAGAGCTTTGTGTGAGCGGGGCAGAGGAGGAGGTGGGGGGCCCATGGCTGCCCAGCGCTGGGGGTTGGGTGTACTGTGGAGTCCCGGAGGAATGGGTGGGCTCTCCCATCGCCACGTGGAGCGAGGGGATGGTCGGTAACCTGCCGCCAGGGGCTCAGGCTCTGACTTCTGCTCCATGGTCTTCATCTCGTACTCCTCTGTGCAGCCCCTGAGGAGACAGAGCGAAAAAAGAAAAAAAATCTAAACTTTAACTCTTTAACATCACCCTCAACTCAACCCAAACCTCCATTTTGTCTAAGTGACTGATCTGAGGCTGCGGGTCAGTAAAAAGAGAAGATGTGAAGCAGCAGCCTGCTCTCTGAGGACAAGAGCTGCAGCCCAAACACATCTCTGGCTTCAGAGAGCAAAAGCTGCCTGATGCATTTCCTCAGGACCACTCCACATGATCACCATCCTTGAATAACACAGAGTGGAGGCTCAAACACACAGCAGACAGGTAACAGCACACTAATGAGCTCCCCCGACACTGGGGGTGGGAGAGAGGCGGAAGAGGGAGCTGATTATTGGCACGTCAGGACTCCATCTTGCCTACTGTGAACTGAGGTCAAGTGTGTGTGTGTGTGTGTGTGTGTGTGTGTGTGTGATAGAGTGTGTGTGCGCACGCCAAGTGATAGCAGGCTAATCTCATCAAAGAGATTTTTTACTCAAGGTCTGAGTATAAGCAGAAGGTTCCTATGAGCCTGCACAAGGTCAGAGGCATCGCTTTTCTAAAAATCAAGCTCTACTCAAATGATTTCTTCCCCCATGATTCAAAATAGAACATGTTCCGTTTTTTTTGGTGATAGAAACAAATGAAAGCATTAAAAGAGAAAGGCCGCCATTTATTCTCATCAATGCTGGGGGGGTGGGTGGGGGGGGGCTCACATAAAACTCTCATGTTTTCCTTGTCATAGTATCTCCCACAGCCCCAGGATCTTCTACAGATCATCTTTATTTTATTCACAGCCTATTACAGCTCAACAGCAGCCATCAAATATGCAGAGACGATGTATTTAAGATGAGATAAACTCCGAGAGGGAGAGGGAGGGAAAAAATGGTGTCAGAGAATTCACGGAGGGGTAAGAAAAGGCAGGGATACAGGATCAGACAGAAACCACTCCAGCAAAGACCAACGACAGGTCCAAGGTATAAGATCACGGTCAAATGATTTCCTTTCGTTTTTCTCTCGGCAGAAACGGAAGATAGAATACTCTTGGTTATATTTTCATGAATTTAAAAATGACGAAAAATAATTGAGTCTCTATTTTCCTGAAACAGAATGAGAGCTTGCTGTATTTACATCTGGACTAGGTTCTGTTTACAGAGGACGCCATTTTTAGACAGACGTTTTCTATAACATTTGAGTACTAATGGTTATTGGAGGATATGTTTTTGCTTGATGACTGAATTGATCCATTTTAGGGCAGCACATTTTTTTTTTATGCCAATTGATGCACAATCTAATTAATATTCAATTGGATGATGGATGTAAACAGAGCAAGTACACACCCACAACCATTCACACACATACATCAACAGATGTATTTGGAACATGCAGTAATTCCCAGCAGAAAACAAATATTAGTTTGTTTTACAACATGTTGTCAGGTCCATTCCATCAATCAAGAAATAATACACAATCAATATCCACAGTTATATAATAGTAGAACATGCTCTATCCACACACACACACACACACACACACAAACTTATTTACAACAAACCTTAGAGCCTACATCAGTTGACTTGTACCTTCCTTCACACTGGCCGAGTTGACATGGCTCCCCACCACACACACACACACACACACACACACTCACACACACACACACACACTCACATGGTCAAACATGCAGCAGTCACACCTCTTCTCCTCCGTATCCATCCATCCTCCATCGCACAGCCGAGTGAGAACGCCAAGGAAGAACTCTTACAACTCCCCTTCCTCTCTCTCTCTCTCTTCCTGTCTCTTTCTTTTTTCTCTTCCACCCACTTCTCTTACTCTCGGCAGCGCTGAGACACGTCGTCCTCACAGAGCTCAACTCAACACACTCACCCCTGCTGTTCACTCTCTCTCTCTCTCTCCCTCACTCCAGCTATCTCTTGATCACTCCAACCCTCCCTCTCTTCCGCTCTTTTCATTCGCACAGGACATGCATTTTTAATTAATGACTTCCACCCATTTATTTATCTATTTATCTATTTTTTGTGGTCTGTCTCTCTCCCTCCCTCCCTCCCTCCCTCTCCCTCACCCCCTCTCTCACTCTCCTTTTGCAGATTCCAGGCCTTAATCTCATGCAATCTGCTTGCTTGGCACACAATGGCAAACAGAGCGGGAAGGGAGGGAAGGAGAGAGGGAGAAGAGTGAAATGCAAGACTCTAATTATCAGCTGCTCCAATGCCATGGCAGTGTGTGTGTGTGTGTGCGCGCATGTGCATGTGCGTGCGAGCGATTTAACTCAGTATAATTTAGTTGCCTCCAACATTAAAGAAATCTTACCACTATGTGCTCACATCGCCACAATTACTGTATTTATTCTGTCCTTTGTCAGCAACACACACACGCGCGCGCGCGCATGTGCTCTCTCACTCACACACACACACACACAACACACACACACACACACACGGAACAGCACCAAATCAATGTCTCATAGATCCTGTTATTCACTCGAGGCCTCATGAAGAAGATAAAAGGTTGGAAAACACTGAGGGAGGAGGGGAAACAAGACAGGACGGAGAGAAATCTAAATTAAAAATCTACGTATTCATGTTTAACAAATGATTTTCCATCTCTGCACAAATCTGCCTAATTCCTATTCAACCACGCTTCTATCTCTCCATTTGCTCGCTTCCTCTTTTCACACACTCCCACACAGAATTCACTCAGAACATTGGATTCTGGCCACTACCTCTTGTGTGTGTGTTTGAGTGAAGAGCGTCCTGTACTCGCTCTTGTTCGCTCTTGTCCTTCTACAACCACTCACTAACATTCAGCGACTGTATGAATTCAGGATGAGGGAGAGGGAAGGGTGCAATGAACTCCTAGTTGGAACCTTCAACAGCCAGTTGACCAAATTATAAAAACAATGCCCAGAAAATGTGCAAATGAATCCACGTGGGGATACAGAGCGAAGATGTGTGGAGAATGTCTAATAGCGAGTGAGCGAATGAGTTGAGGATGTTTGTCAAATGCAAGAGACGGAGAAATGAAGAAGATAAAGACTAAATTACAGTGAATATAAATACCTAAAAGAGTTTCCACATACTGACATGTCACACTAGACAGACGATTTGCTGATGAGCTGAAAACAACCAACCATGACTGCGCACTTCATACACATATACCGCATCCACCATGCATTACTCAGGCACCATCCTCCATTTTCTCGTTTCAGACAATTGACTCTGGACATTTCAAGGGTCCATTCACACATTCACACACCTGCGAGGTCCGCCCTCTTCGTACGGCGGGATTATAACCACTTTGACGGTGACGGACGTCCTGAGCAGGTCGATCATCTGTTCGTGCGTCAGCGTCACCGCAGCCACTTTGCAGATCTCCACCAACCGGCTGCCTTGCCTCAGTCCTGCCTGCCAGGCAAAGCCATACTCCTCCACCTGCGGCGACAAAGAGCCACAATCGGAATCCATTACAAGGTGCATTATTTCAGGCCAGTGGGACGGATGGTGGTGTGACAGTACCTCAGCCACGGTGCCGTCCAGACGCACATGGAAGCCCAACTGTCCCAGTCCGTTTCTTCTCAGCGTCATGTCCACCGTCTCGCAGCCAACGGTTAACGACTGTCCACAAAGAGGAGAGCAATTCAATTAATTGACCCGATACATGGGCTTCTCTTGGAGCTGCGGTAAAACATAGCCTGAAGCTAAATTAAGTATAATACAACAGTTTGTGAGGGGAGCGACAACACCTACATCTAACCCCGTCTGAGTTTGTCAGTCTCTGACTGGGATGCATTTGAAATGCTCGGAGAGATGAAATACCTTTAGAATAATTGGTTTTCAGCTGGATTAACTCCAAAGCTCACTGTGGTCCAGGAAATCTCCTTTTCCCAGCATTTAATTTGTCATATTCTTCAGGGATTATCATGATGTGAAATGATATTCATCAGCTGGAGCAGGTGGTTGCTCAGCCTCATCGAAAAATGGCGACACAGAGTGGAGGTTTGTCCCCAAAGCGCTCAAAGACATTTAAAGTGACTGAAATGTTTGAAGATAAGATTCAAATGGACTGTTTTCAAAGAACCACTTGCTTGATGTAACTGCCTCGTTTCCCCTCCGTTTCGGAGTTCACAGTCTCAGGGAATGAAAAACAATACCCCCTGTGGAAATCCCCTGAGCTCGACACTTCAAAGCAAATATATTACAGCTCTGATTTTACACGGCCTTCAAATGAAAACAATGCTTCCCTCCTCCCCAGATAAAACTGAAATAATCACATACTATTAATCACGGAGACCTGACAACACATAATTACGGCCTAACAGCGAAACTGAAGACAAACATTTGCACTGTGGGACTGAGATCTCAGACTCTAAGGGGTCTGACGTAGAGCTTTGAATCATCGAAGCTCTACCAGGCTTTTTACATAAGGGTTTGCAAGGTGTGCACATTCCTTTACAGTTGGCAGCAGCAGCAGGTGAAGCACCGCAACAATGCACAAAGGCGGAGACGAGGAAAACCGTGGGCATGTAAACAAGAAGACAAAACACTGCAGAAAAAATATTGAAGAGCTGACTTAAAAAAGTACTTTCCAAGAAGGAGAATGGACATGTAATCATATCACCAAGTGTGTCTAATGACCAGCTGTACTAAAACTGTGGTCACAAGCACGAGATACACAGACAAACAGACTGACTAATAGCTGGACAATGCTACACAAACACAAAGATAACGGGTAGGAAAACTATACAGAGAGCATTTGCATAAATCAAACCTGACTCAAACCCACAGCAATCCACATTTCCTGATCTGACGCGCATCTACACCTAAAGAGGAACCAGCTGTGAAATCTCACCTTTAGCCTCTGCACCACTTCCCTGATATCCTGCGCACAGCCCTCCGGTACCCGCACCGCGATGTGGTCTCCTCTGCCGTAGAAGATCTTCAGCGCCAGACGCTCCGGGGTCCAGCCGATCACGTCGGCACAGAAACAGTTGAACACCACCTCTTTGGTGGAACAGTCCGTCAGGAGGACGTATTCCGCCGACAAGCCCAGAGCGCAGGACAGCTCGGTCCCGCCTCCGCTAAAGTCCTGGGCCAGCACCCTCCAGGCCACGGCCCCGGTGGCTCCCAGCTCGGCCCCCTCTCGTGCCTTCGAGCGCTCGCGTTTCTTGGATGCCAGGGAGATGAGGTTGTTGAGTTTGCCGGCTGTGTCGAGCGGCGTGCTGCTGACGTAGTTCTCCGCCAGGTCCCGCAGGTACTCCTGCCGCGTCCGCGTCGCCATGGTGTGAAATTTCTCCGACTTGTGCGCGGCGTTTTCCGCATTGATGACTTTGGCCAGGAGGAAGTTGCGGAAGGTCTCCGGGTCACGGAAGGTGACGCCGTTGGGGATGGATGGGCCGAATGGGGGCACGTCTTTCATCCTGGTCACCGCGACACTGAAAAACAGCGGAGGACAGGGATGACGACAGCGCGAGGCACAGTCCGTCTACTTGATAGGATTTGAACACGTGCCTCTGGTCATTTACCTGTAGCAGGTGCTCTCAGAGCAGGGATTGTGCACGCGCACAATAACAAAGACGTGCTGGAAGTGTGAGCGGATGTTCTGAGGGGTGAAAGGCAGCGCGCCCGGCTCCTGGAAGATTATGGTGACAATATCGTTGCCTATGTGCCTCTTTCGCAGGAGCTGGGGAGGAGAGGAGAGGGAGTTAATGAAATTAGCCAGGATAATTGGCTCCGACTCTAATGACTCATTAGACCACAAAAATGTCTGACAAGCGAAACACGAGATTGAGACGTTCACTAGTCGACACTGAACAACAGCTCTTTCTGTAATGTGTTTTCCGGACTGGCTGTGTGGGCTATTTGTGTCTGTGCGTGTGCTGGTTTGCCCATCGCTCTGTTTGTGTAGGAAACATGGCTCACAGTCCAGCCTGTGTCTGCACTGCAGTGCTTGCCAATCCTCTCTTCATCTGCAGAGGGAAGTGTGAAAATACCAATTATGTAATCCAGCCCACAGATACACTGATTCTCCAGCATAGAGCCAGAGGAGCTGCAGTCGCGCTGCATTGCTGCTCTGATTATGGGATGTGATACAACTGTATAAAGACATTAGATTATAACTGTCAAAAAAAAAGGGAACACTAGCAGCAAGAAATATGGTTTATTTCAATTTGGAATCGAAAATCTGCCTGGACTGTTTAAAAAAATACAAATTCAACATTATGAAAAAAAGACAGTTATTTATTGTTTTAAACTTTTGTTTTTTTTAATCATGAATCATATTTTGCCAATCTGTGTTTTCCTTTGTCTCACATTCCCTGTTTCAAGTACTGAGGACTGTTAAAATGTCAGATGCTGCCACCTAGAGGATGGTCTGTGCAAGTACTTGTCTTTGCTGCTGCAATCTCTGAACCTCTGGATGGAGTTATTGTGCTGTTTACAGAATGACACTTGGTGATAGTGAACACCCAAACACTATTAAATCCCCATAGTCAAAAGTTGCAACATTGCTTTCCTTTGTTGACATACTTTATATGAGATGTTTCACAAGATGATGTCATTGTGAAATAAACCTGTTTGCACAAACCAGCGAGACAGGGCTGACTATTTTCAGTAAACAAGACTGATACTGAACAAACGATTCGCCCTGATCGACAGCGTATGAGGAGACACATCACGCACACTCGTATCATGAGCACCCAGAGCTCCGCTTCACGTCCGAGCACCTGTTGATCTGAGCGAGCCTCACGCGCAAAACCACCTATGCCAACGAGTGAAAATACTGACAAGCGAAATCGTTCACACAAATCACTTGCACGCGGCCCACACTGCAAACACACTGCACCCTGGAGAAAGTGTGGGCAGTAAAAGAGGTGGGAGAACAGAGAGGAGCGACTAACTCCTGAACCCAACCCGACTCTCACCCAGCTGAAGAATGAGAGGGCAAAGCAACGAGACGCTGATGACTATTAAAAGACATTGGGGAACTTCAAAGGAAGAAAACAACACAAGTCATGCGTTTCCTCTTCATGAATCCTTCATGTGGCTGAGGCTTCACTTAACAAATATGTAGAGATGTTAAAAGGCTTCAGGAGAAGGCGCATGGCTTCCTCTTTTTGTTTTTGTTTTGTTTTGCCGCACACGCCCCTGATTGACCTGCAGCGCCGCTCTTAGCCCCAGGTGACACTGTCGTATTTAGGTCATGGAGCCGGTAAGCTCTTACCTGCTGTGGGTTGTTGGGCATGTACGGCAGCATGGTGGACACGTGGAACATGACCTCATAGCCCTGGTAGGTGGTGTACAGGGAGTGGGTGCCCGTGGAGTCAGCTGGAGAAGGAGGAGGAGGAGGAGTGATATTTTAATTTCATGCCAGACATTTTCAACAACAGATGCACAGTGTGATCGTGACGGCTCATAAAATTGTTATTCTGCTTCTCTAGCGTTTGCGACAATTGCACCATTTAAGGAGCAACTCTGAGCCGCTCTTCATTCCACGGCAGTTCTTTGCAGGTTTTTCATAAATGTACTATAATGAAAACAAGGAGGGCATTATTGCTTGGAGCTGTTTGTTTTTGATTTCTCTGGAGCTCTTTGGGAAACAATAATCTTTTTCAAGGACTAATATGAGAAGACAAATCATAAAACTACTTAGCCGATGTATTCGTGATTTATTCAACTGATTTTTAGTGATACTTTATTCACTGCCTCCATCACGGAGGTTATATTTTCATCCATCTGTTTGCGAGACGGATTACATAAAAGCATCGGACTGGATTTAGCAGAGGGACGTTGCACGCCTCTGTAAGTGCCTCGTCCATTTTTGAAAGAACTTTCACCAACAGATGAACTTTCTCATTTCTAGTGCGGACGTCTGACCCGACCCATCCAGGTTTGAACACAATTTCGAGTTCAGGTTCTGTCGTGTTGACTGAGATGATTGCTTACTATACACCAGGGTTGGGTTGGGTTTTTCTGTCGCCGACTCCCACAGAGTTGCAGGGCCGGAAGCTGCGCCACGTGACATACACACACGGAATAAGGTGCGTCTTCCAGGGGTCTCTTACTCTTTGTGTCGAGCTGTGCTGCGTATTTGGTGAATCCTTTGAGAAGCACCTGCTCCCCCAGCAGCTCCAGGAAGAGCGAGAAGGCCGGCGACGCCTCCTCGTTGTTGTACATCTCTTCCTCTGTACTCTGGCCTGCGCGGCACAGCAGAACGCCCACCTTGTGCTTCTGACTCAACTGCGAGGCAAAGGAGAGATAACGCTGCCATTCGCATCTTGCTCAAACATACATGCAGACCGAGGACACTTTTCACTGTTGTATAAACCGAGCGCTTCGCGCAGCAAAAATTAAGCTGCTGGCAAAAACACCTCTACCTCACCCGCCGCCCTTTGTGGAATAAAAGGTGAGATAACTTGGCTAAATATTAAACGTTTTATAGTCGTACAGTCGCGCTCAAACACACCACACCCTGCTGACATGTCGCTCACGCCCCCGAACCCAAATCTTAACGGCACGAAATCAGTCATTCAGGTTTCACCGTCTTTACTTTGTAGTCACATCATTTCATCTTCGTCTGTTACTGACAGAGCAGGAAAACTTAATGCGCTTTGCCGGAGGACGTTTTAAATAGTTACTGTTGCTGTTGGCATCAACCGCCCAACTTCTGCTTTTATAGCCCGGGCGCTGGAAGAAACAGCAAATGCAGTCACAAATAGTGAACTCACCCCCTGTTCGTCCAGTTTGAGGAGCTGCTCGGTGACTTTGGGCGTGCTGAGCGCCAGTCTCAAACAGGACACATTCAGCTCCGGCACCACCTGCTCCAGAACCTCTTTGAGCGGCAGTCCCCGCACCGTGCCGTGTCTTCCCGTAGACGCCACCGCGTCCTCCAGAATGGAACCTCGCAGAGTCACCAGCTGCACGAGGGGAGAGAGCAATGGTTGTTTAAACCTGAGGGGATGGTGAGGTCGTGAAACTGCGAGTAGTTCAAAACACTTAAAAGGTCCAGTGTGAAAGACGGAAGGAAAATTATCCCCATTTCCACTGCGCTATAAATGAGTGTACACTCACAGATTTTTGTTTTCGTCACTCAAAAGAGGAGCCATTTAATAATAATTGAATGCTACCACAGGTTCGCCCCTACAGTGTTGGAACAGAGGGGTGAGGGATGTTCAACTGCACCATACAACCTCACCACCAGCGGTCTCATGTTACCGGAAATCAAGTCGTATCAAAACCAGCAGCCAACATGTAAAAAATAAATAAATAAGAAAACACTATTATTAAACTGATTAAACATCGTCATTGGACATCTGAACTAGCTCGCTACATTCAAACCCTCTTCATTGACGGATGTGGGCTGTCGAGATCTGATCTGGGTTCTGAGACACTGTGCTGACAGGTTTTCCACACACAGCCAATTTAAAGTCTGCATGTGTATGTATCCGTCAGTGTGAAGATATCACTTGTGTTTAATTGCATACTTCTTTGCAGAAAGGTCAGAGGTCAGACTGAGCTGCTGCACAAGAGACCTGAGGGGAGGAATATTAGACAGTCATGACAGTAGCCCACTGCCTTAAGGCAGTCTGAGACACACACACACACACACACACACACACACACACACACACACACACTGTGACAATGCTCTGTTTTAAATTCAGCAGTATTGTGTATCAACATTCTGCTCAGCATTGTGTGCTGCTCCCTGGTGAGGGGAAATTGACCTGCTTCAAAACAGCGAGGCATTAATAACCCCAGATACAGTGGAGAAGAATGGGCTCCTCAAATCACACACAAACACACACACACACACACACACACGTTAAAAATGCACGGTGGCCTCTGGAGCTGACAGGGGGGGGGCACAGATGAACAGTTGAACCTCAGCGACTCAGCGTCTGCCATTAAGGGACGAGACACACCGACTGACACGCTGCAGAAGTTACGGAGCGACATGCTGAGCGTGGGCATATGAGGCGAAACTGCGAACGATGAGGGGAGGAAAAAGGGGGAGGAGGAGAGGGAGCGGCTGCACCTTGCCGTCTCAGCACCGCGGCACAGAATGAGACGACAAGACTTAAGGGGGTGGATATTTGAGAGACTCTGTGGCCGGAGAGGGAAAGAATGGTCTGCAATCAATCTCTCTTCTCTGTGTGGGAACAGTAGGGCCGGGTGGACTGCCGGTGTCTGTTAACTCAGCTCTGTGGACTCAGACGGCAGAGGGGCTCCATTGTTGCAGCAGGGCTAAGTGATGTGGCCAGGCAGCCATGAAATCCAGCTAAAAACAACAGCGGCACACAATCAGCGAGGAACACGCTCGGACAAAGACGGCGGGAGCGCGACGCATGAATGCAGAAGACAAACTTCTCTGTTCGTCTCAGTGACCTTACCACTGGCCAGCAGGTGTTTGTGTAATACATATCGAGTAGATTCAACCGGCTCATAATGTCTCCACTTTGAATTCCCAGTCAAAACGTGCTGAATAGTGGCAAACGAATGTATCTCCAAATACTTTCAAATTAAAATCAGATTTTCCAGCTTTGAGAATATGAAAACTTGCCAGTTTATATGTGTTTTTCTAAGAAAGTCGACTGAATATCTCGGGGGGGGGTTTAAACTGCTGGCAAGAGAAAAGTAGCAATTTTAAGGGACTGGGGGGTGGGGGGGTGGGGGGGGCTGGGAAGGTCCTCAACAGGAATATAAGTTTTCAAAGACCCCACACATCCACTATGGATACTTTTCGCTCACGGAATACATTTTACATTTTCTACTGTCTGCATGTAAAAAAAAAAATACTGGAACTTTGGTGTGGTTCCACAATCTGTTGCACACAGCAGAGGTACACAGAGATACAAACACTTCAGTCTAACCTTTCGAAAATATGCGCCTGAACTTTGTTTGTAATCTATAATCTAGAGTTCATGTGTTTCGTTCTCTTTTTTTCCCCCATAGCCTCACATTCCTATTAGAGGCATAAACATTGAATCTTACGGCTTAGTAAGCAGGATTGTCCCTAAATACAACGTATAGACTCATATAAATGTAATCCCCCTCGATCATCATGACCTACTAGAAGGTTGCGCTGGTGTTTTTTTGTTGTTGTTCTGCTCTGTATGGGATGTTTCTGGGCCACAGTGTTTGCACAGATAAGTGCTGGCGGTTACATTTAGTAGCTTGATAAACTATCTGCGCGTCTACAAAGTAACATTCCTTCAATAGCTAGGAATGCAGTGTACTTTGCAATGCACACACACCCAGTCCAATCGATGTTGTTGGGCAGGGGAGGAGGGGCCAACTTGTGTTTACAAATACGGACGCGCTATTTCCAAAAAGTCAAACAAGTCTGTGATTAAACAATGATGTCACTTGTTCCAAACAAAGAAGTAAAAAAAAAAAAGAAAAAAAAAAGATTGATAACAAATCATTAGCCCAGCCATCGACTATATTAGTCCTTTGATAAATGGATCCATGGAAAAGTGGTTGGGCATGCTTCCTCTAAGAGCCAGCCAAACACTTTGGGCAGAGCAGCCAGTGTTTGGTTTGGCGTTAATGTGCCGAGTCTGGGCAGGTGGAATTTTCCACTCAGGATCATGAAGGGGTGGGGTGGGGGGGGGGGGGGGGGGGGGGGGGGGGGGTGGGTGTGTGTGTGTGTGTGGGGGGGGGGTTCCAGTCTGAGCAGAGAGGGTGAGAGGAGTCACAGGTGGAATGAGAGTAAAATGAAAGTAGCTGAGGGATCAACTCTGACTGAGTCAACGGTCACAAACAACGGGTGCGTGCGTGCGTTCGTACCTCGCTTGTCCTGACGATGAGGCGGTATTGATACTGGTCTTTCAGGTCTTTGGTGTCTTCCAGTTTCTCCCTTCGTATGCTCACGGCCACGGGCCCCATCTTATCGTCTGTCCCGAAGTAGTTCGAGTGCTCTGGTGAAGGACGGAGGTGGAGAACAAGGTTAGAGTGTGTGCTTAAGACCCACGCTGCAGAATTAAGGAGGCACTGGTGGCACGAGTGGAAAGCAAAATAATTCGACAGATATTTTTTAATCAGTTTCACCCGGCAATTCCAGTTTTCATTTCTTGGAATGAGCCGTGTGCCGGTATACAGGTTCTCTCTGTGGACCATGTTTTTGTGGGAGCCCAGACAGAACAAACGTTACACCAACAAGTAACATCCATCTTCACGTCTGGATCTCATGGAAGCCCACACTCTTTGTTCAACTGTTTAATGTCGAGTTAGGTGCATCATGTGTGACAGGAGAGAATTGTAGAATTGTAGCCTTGTCTTCTAATGTCCCTCCCAACCAATGAAGTTACATTTTATATCTATGTTTATCCAGACCCATGCAACAGCTGATTTCTATTACTTTCATATTAGAGCCACAGATTCACGAACTGCAGCAACGAAACCAATTGCAGTCTAAAACCCAGATCTAACCGCAGGGATTAAAAGGCACATATAAATAGAATTATGTGGGATTTGAGATTGACAGAGGGGGGACACGGGGTCAAGGACAGCACTGAGACAATGATATGTTATCTACTAATCAATACTCAGGTAATTACAAAATCCATACGGCTGACACAGGAATAACCCGGAGAAAACGATAATTACTTCCACAGAAACGTGAGAAATGTTCCACATGCGTCGGAGCAATTTGAGATTTGTGACTCCACCTTTTTGTGAATGACCGGGATTAAAGTGTGGAGGAACAAATACGTCCCCCTGTCTTGTAAATCCATGAGACAATGAAAAGGCAGCCTTAACATTTTTCGACTGATTAGCGGAGAAGGTATAAAATAACACATTCATCCATTAGGAGGGTGCGGCGCTATCACACCTCACAAGCGCCTCGCACGTCCTCTCCTAAAGCTCTTAAGCTAAGCCGGCCTAATACCGCCGCTGTCGGCGATGAGGGAGTCGACACACAAATTCAACAGACACCAGGGGAGGAAAGTAGCTGGATAAGTAATTCCTCCTCTTCCTCAGCACCGTGACCGCGGTGAACCGGGATGACGTGCACGTTAAGGCCTGTTTTTTCCTTCTTGCCATGTCCTGTGGTGAAAATGTCAAGTCTTTTGTTGAAGCTTTTCTGACATGCACATAGGGCATATGACAACACGAGCGCACACACACACACACACACACACACACAAATCCTGCTGGAAACAAGCCAGCAGTTGTACATATTTTTGGAAGGATAACCTTTATCTGTTTGGCTGCAGGCCTGTCTCTCGCCCTCACAGACACGTGCACGCGCACACACAACACACACAAACATCATCTGTCACTAATTAGCGCGCAGCCAGATGATGCTCGCCAACAGGAAGCTCCATCCACATTGAAAGAGGTGATGCTGACGAGGAAATGTCCACACGCATACGTACGGACAGGCGCACATACGACACAGGACACACACATACACACGGGGGGACACACACTTCCTGTCCGCGGCTTCTCCAGCTGCCCTCGCTGACCATAGTAAGTGCCACTTAGTGTTCACGCAGAAAGGCCGGTGGTGTGTCGTCGGCAAAGAGTTTGCCAACAGTCCAGCGGCAGGTACATGTGTGAAAGAGAACTCTGGGAGCTCTGCCAGTTTGGCTGCTCCGCTCTGCTGTGCTCAGCAGCTGGATATTAACACACTCTTGATGATGTGAAGAGTGACAGCGGAGGGACACCGGAGCACGAATCGTCTCTATCGTAAACAAACCACAGAGGCCGTAGAGCAAACAGCACTCCTCTAGATTCTAGATTATGAGACATATACAAGACTCAGTCATCAAACTCCTTGACTTGTTCTCTGAGAAAATAAATACAATTGTGAAAAAATAAAGGTTTAACACATGTTAGACAAATTCAAGTAAGACTCGGAGCAAAAAAAAATGCCGTGAGTAATAACACTTCTTAGGTTATGGCCAAAAATGTGTAATTATTGTCATGGTAACTTTGATCTTCAATCCCAAAATTCTTATCAAATCTCCGCATGAGGACGTCACTGCCGGAAGGAATTTGTCCGGCAACAGATCTGCGGCTGAAATGTACTGATAATGGAACTGAAGGATTTCATCCTCACCGTTAAATTAACTGAATGACGATGGCATCGGGAGTTTCGGTGTGTGCGCTAAGTGTTGGTGTGCGAGTCTCATTTTTACCTTTCCCATGAAAGTAGTCCCGGTAGTACCTGGCCCCCTGGTCCACGTGCTCTATGCTGTATAGTTTCAGTCTGTCCAGTCTTGTAACCTGCTGTTCAATAGGCATCTCCAGCACTGAGATGCTGGCGTTACTCCTCCTCAGCCACCCCCTGCCTCCCTCTCCTCCGCCCCCTTCTCCCCCCCGCTCGGCAGACGAGCTGAGGAAGCTGATGTTGCGCTCCCCGTGGCCCCCCGTCTCGTTGAGGAAGTGCGGGCAGCAGAGGAGCAGTGGGCTGGAGCTGTGGGCCCCAAGAGGACCATCCAGTGGGTCAATGATCAGGGAAGGGGCGGTGGAGGCAGGGTCGAGGTTTAGGGTCAGGTCCTCGATGCTGGAGTAAACTGGGTCATTCACACTGGGGGCAGTGGATCTGGAGGTGGACAGGGAGACAGAGGCGGCCGATGCCCCTGTGGCGGTGTTCCTCCTCTGGGTGGCAAACCCCCGCTGAGCCGCTGCCTCGTGGAGGTCAAACAGGATGCTCTGCGCATCATAGTGCACAAAGCACTTGGGGCACACCCACGTTTTGTAGGAGGCTTCTGAACCGTCGTTAGTCTCCCCTTTGCCCCCGTCCAGCTCCCCTCTGCTCGAGCTCCGGAGTTTCCGGAACAAAGACGAGGTGCCCAGCGACGACTCCGTGCCGCCGCTTTTCTTCCTCACCCTCTCAGCTCCTTCCTTCTTCCCCGCGCCCCGCTCGTCTCCACCCGTGGGACCGGGTGAAGGGGCCGAAGGAAGCGGCGCGTTCGGCGGCGAGTCGGGCGTGCGCAGCAGCTCCCCGAGGCGCACGGGCGCAGAGCTGCGTTGGTCGGGCCTCTCCTGGTGGAACTGGCTGAGGATGTCGAAGAAACTCTGCTCGGGAATGCCTTGGATGTCGATGGAGGAGGTGCTGCCGTACTCTCTGAACAGGACCCCCATCCCACCACCCCCGCGAGCATCCACCTTACAGGAGAGAGGGGAGAGATTATTTTATTTTCTCTGACACCAGGCAACTTCTATTGTTTTCTTACTGACTTGTTTGGTTTAGTGTCAAACAAACTCGGCCTTAAGTAGCCGTGTAGTTCAGCTCGTTTGGACGAATGTTTTATTCGTGACTAAAGTATGGTCAAAGCAAACGGTCAGAGAATGTCTGACGGGCAGCGGTGAAAGAGACGAACGTGATTTCATTTAATCCTCCCGTTTCGGTTGTGATCTGTAATCTCAAACTTCTCTTTGTTCAGACCAGACGAACAAAACTTGAAACTCTGAACGATGAATTCACGATGACTCGAGACTCACCTCGTTCTCGTCCTGTTCGCTGAGCGTCACCTCGCTGTTGGAACGCTGTCGCAGTGGTGGGAAAACCCTCAGGCTCAGAGGTGACCCTCTTTCGCCGCCAAAGCCCCCCACTCTGAAATCCACATCCCTCGAGCGTCGTCGTGGCAATCTGGCCACGCCTCCCCGCACCAACCCCACGTCAGACGACAGGACCGATGAAGAAATCGAAGTGGAGCAGTCGTCTCCGTAGTGATTGCTCCCCATCTGCCCGTTCTCGATCAGCGACTCACGGGACTGCGCGCGCCGCGGAGGCCACTCTGCGATCCGTGCTCTGACGCCCATCTTGGGCACGGACATGCGCGGCTGGACGGCGGGGTCTGTGGGCGCAGGGGCCGGGTGACCATTGGGGGTGTGGCGAAACGGAGTGTGTTGAGGCAAGCCCCCTCCTCCTCCCCCATCCAGAAGGTCCGAAGAGGTGCAAGTGACCCCTCTGTCTCTGTAGTTGTTCATGGCTCCCCAGGAGAGCTCAGGGCTGGGGGGCAGGGGACTGGCATCCCATGTCAGGGGGGGTGCTAGGGAGAGGGAGGAAGAGGAGGGGCCCCACACACACTCTGCTGACAGTGCTATGGGCTCCAGCTCCCAAACACATAGCTTTGATCTGGCAGGGCAGGAAAGACTTCACTGGCCCATGGTGGACCAGGCTGAGACCCCTCCTCGTCTGCTGCTTCTTCTTCTTCTTCTTCTTCAGGGATAATTTTCACTCTAGGAAAAGAAAAGAAAAACAATTCCACCAAATCAGATTCAGAAAAATCAAAACATAGATTTGAAACACTGGATTTTCTTTTTTTAACAAACATTAAACGGGCGCTGAAAGCAAAAACAGAGCAACTCGCTTAACTCAACTGTGTGACAGCATGAGGCTGAAAAGCCAGAACGAGAGAGACAGACAGAGAAAGACGGGGGGAGAGAGAGAGAGAGAGAGAGAGAGAGAGATAAAGAGAGAGAGCGAGAGAGAAAATAAGGTAAGGGATGTGACGCAGGATTTCTCTCATTGAGGCTAATCTCCAGGAGGCTGACAAGGGACATTATTATCACACACTGTGCTCTCAAGCACATTTGCCTACACACACACACACACACACACACACACACACACACACACACACACTCGTGTATGCATATGGCACAAGGGCTGCAGAGACGATGCAGTGTGGCTCATGACTAATTTCATCATTATGCTTGCATTCATCTCCACGTGGCTGAGAGACAGAAACAATACGTAATTCCTTGATGCTTAGAGAAATGACTGCATCGTTCGCCCACAATGTGTTTTTGTGTCACGCACCAATCTGTAAAATCCAGTCCAACTGTGATCGGATGGAGACAAAGCTCAATTTCATGGGTACAGGAGAACTGTCACGTGATAATACTCACACCCATATAACAAAACACTCGGCCCTGAGAGGATGAGGAGTCTCTACTGCTCTAACAAGCAGGTCTGATCCAGCTCAACCAAGCCCCTCGGAAAAAGAATATCAGTAGAGGAATTGCACATTTCATACAAATGTAATGAAATATGCCGTACATCTATTTATTTGTAACCTGCCTTATAAAACCCAATCCTGACATTTCATTGAACACTACCCGATGAAGCGCTTTATTCATCGGAGACTCTGACCTTTTCAAATCGCTAAACTGTACGCGCTCTCTTCCATGATGATTCAGACAGAGCCCCCCCCCTCTCTCTCTCTCTCTTTCACATGCACACAATGTTTCACTGTTGATCATTTCAAGATCTAACGACACTGACAGTAAGGCATTTTTTTTTTTTTTTTTTACTAATGCTCGTGCTACATGTAGTTTCTGGCGTGAGCGTCATTTGTGAGAACAGATATATTCATCTCTGCTTGTTTCTTTCCTGCTGCATGTGAATGTTACAAGTGTCAGACGTCTGCGCCGGTATCTCGTTTTAAAGTCCAGTCTCCATGAAGCTGAGCTTCCACTGGTACAAGGGAGCACAGAGTGTTTTATTATACACAATGTCTTCTTTTATGATTCACAATATCTCTGCCGAGTTCACTCCTGGCTCCGAGTCAGCATTACTCACACACTTCTACACGCACCATCAACAAAACTCATTCACTGCAAATAAATTCCCCAGATTGTCATCAAGCTAATGTATCGTGTCTTTGTTTATAGAGAAGCAAAAGGGGACATCGTGTCCAAAAGCTCCGGCTCTGATCATGCTCTCTGACAGAGTCTTTCCTCATCCGGAGAGCTGTCCTGTGATCCCCTATCAGGCCCAATCCTAGATTAGCCCGCCCCAGCTGCAGGAGCCACGAGCAGAATGGCTTCATTATGTGTCTGAGGTGCCCGATGAGAGGCAGCGGAGTGAGAGCGGAGTGGTGGTTCGCTCTCCGTCGGTGACTTCTGTCAGCACAGGGAACATCAGCGAGAAACGTGCACGCGTTTAATAGACAGGAACAGAGTGACAGATCGGGACCGGCAAGCTGTTTGTTGACATGAGGTGTTTGTCGCTACGTCAAGACAAAAGGATTGTTGACAGCCACTTCAAAGACGGGGCCAGGTATTACAAAAAGGTACGGAGGAGTTTCGAGTCGATCACGAGAACGATCAAGCTAACGCGCAAACACTTGTATACACAAACAACGGACGGCTAAAAATGGTTGGAGAAGATGGCTGAATGGTGACAGTCGATGAAAACTCAAATGTGAACACTGACGTATACATTTATCGACAGGTGATTCGCTGAACTTATCCAGCGTTACCAAACAAACCTCGTTGGTTATTGGAAGCAGAAGAAGATGGGTATTGGTTTGTCTGACCATATTAGTGGTCAATAAATCTGATGACTGATGATATCAAAGAATGTACAGTGTTAGGGGAAACACGGATATATCATTGTTCAGTCGAAACTGAGACTTAAGTCTATTGTGAACTCCAACAATTTTCTCGTCTTGTCTGTGTCACATCTTTAGTTATACTTTCAACAGTAGGTTTTGAACAAAGGCGAACTACTTGACGATTTACAGAGTGCACTGACGTCCTATTCGTGAATGTTTCCATATTTCTAAATGTTTAAAGAAGCACAGTCACATTCGTAAATGGTCATGACAAATGTGCCAAGACGTTGATATGGATCTGTATTAATCATTAAATGTGAAAATTTGACTTGGACTTTGAATTGGTACAAGGGTGAAGCGTGCCAGGCCTTCGGTTGGATGAAGCAACATTGAAATTTCATCAGACAATAAAGAGCGTAAGCATGGCAGCAAAAGGCAAATATCCAGATTTTGAAAGGTTTTCTGTGGCGTGAGATGAAGCACGTTGCCACAGGCTTCGGGCGTGTTCCGAGAAAATTGCCGCTTTTTAAGCCTCTGAACAATTATAAACATTTTAAAATGACAAATGACGACAAGAATTCCAGACAAAAACACTCCGGATTCCCCCATCAGAGAGCAGCGTGCTGACGGGCAGCTTTGGTGCAGACTCAAAGTGGATCAAAGGCACAGACATTTAATGCCTTTGAATCACTCACATGCAGCAATTAGTTAGCTATGGGATGCACCCAGTCATGCTCATTCCCTTCTCCGTCCGTCCACACCCACACCAACTTGCCCTGCATGGCGCAGGCTTGGCCCATGCACCACAAGCACACACGGGGGCCGGTAATTACACTGGTTAGATAGTTGTAATGACAGAGTTAGCGCAGGAGCGCAGCTTCCAGAGGAATGAGTGTGCGAGACACGGAGAGGCAGCATCATGTGGACGGACCTGGGATCAGTGTTACTCGGAGCGATGTCAAAAATGGGAATGGAGCAGAGATGAGCAAGGATGGAGCAGCACCACATGTTTCTCTTTCTGTCACAGCCAAACAGAATAATCTTATTATTTCTGCAGCAGGAAGATTTGTAGCAAACACACGGGGGGGGGTGCAAATCCAAAATATCCCACTAAAACAATAATTACATATAAATATAGTCTGACGTGAGGAGACAGAAACTGAACACATCAGCAACAGCTACTGGATAAATGTTGAAATCAAGCGGAAGAAACGTGACTGTGACCACATTACGGGCTTGTTTGATGAACAGATGGCGGCACATATGAGTGGCAGACGGCAGACAGGAGCAGCGCAGAGCTCGGCTCGGCGACACGACACAAAAAGTGCTGGCAGGCGCATGGGGGGACGCCACAGTCCGCCTTGGTGCCGCCGTGACTTCTGGAGGCGAGGGACACAGGAGGAGACCAGAGCCACCGGGCCTCAGCCACGCTCACCTCGTCCAGCGAGTAATGCATCTCGTTCAAAGTCCAGAGGATGGTGGGATTAAGAGTCTTAATCAGTCACTCACCGCAGGCTGTATCAAATCGTTTTTAGGGTGTGCACCACTAACAACGCAGAGCATGGCCTTTGCTTTGATCAGCCAAAGATAATACAAATCAAGGCTGCGGACTTTGGACTTGAACCCCCGGGATATATGACCTGATGATTGAAAACACGATGATCTCAAAGAATAACGAGTCAAGTTTAAGGCCTGAACCTGGCGTATTTGCAAGAGGATGCAGATCGAAATAGCTCCAAATAGAGGGAGCACCTCAAAAATCATCTTATACCAGATCTCACGATTTCCTACAACTTCTGGGACACGGGTCATAAAATTGCAGCTTCTACCCCCCCCCCCCCCCCCCCTTGCCGCCTCTCCCCCCCCCCCCCCCCCCATCCCCTTCCGCCAAGTTTTAAGGGACTTGGTCAAGTACTTTTACATGATCCTGCTAACAAACATCGTATCTCATGTCTACAATTGGAGTTAACAGAAGGGAAAACGCTGAATACACAGCCAGTCCAATCAGAGAGAATTATAGCAGTGACCATAAGTGTTATGTTAGCATGACCCTTTGGTCTCTCTTTGCCATTTTAATCTTGAGAGCTGAAAGTGTTGCACTCTACTTTTGAATACTTGGATTTGAACATGCCTGAGGAGTTAGAACAGGTTGAGTGAAAAGTAGCAGGTCAGTGCAAGTGTCTAAAATTAAAGGAGGTAGCAGTACACTGTTTAAAAGGTCAGCGTCTCTAAAAGGAAGCAGTGGATGTGAGTGAGTTCCAGTTCAGTGGCCCGGACGTTTCATTGTGTCGTGTGGTGGAGCAGCCAGACTCATGATGGGAGGTTACAGGGTGACTGCTGCTGTCTGTCTGTGTTTCCCTGATCAGACTGCCAATGAAAAATGTTTCCCTCAACAAAAAACAGATTTACCGTAACATCCTGCATACGTGAAAAGCTACTATAGGGCTCTGCAAATGACCCGACCCCAAAAAAAGATATATATATATCTTTCCCTTCTGCAGGACAATAACCTACAGAGACATAAACATGATAACAAATAAACATACTGTTCTATAATTAGTTCGACTGGCCAAGTCTCAACAACAAGTTCAGAGCCTAATGCTAAACTTTAGTAGCACTGAGGATGATATTTCATATCTGCTTCTTGGTGAAAATTATTGATTTTGGCGAAGATTATTTTTATTATGATACAATATTTGGACAAACTGCCTCAAACTATCAAGAAGATTTTACCCTTGTGACTGCTGTGACTTAGTAAGAAATACTAATAATAGAAGACAATATTTCAACATTCTCATTACATTTCTTTAAAAACTGTTTGCTTATAATTTGCCAAAGGTGGTGATGAAAAGGTTTTCACGTGAACTTTGCCTTACGCCTGAAATAAAGGCTATTTTCTTTTCCTTCATCATAGCTGGGGGAGAATAAACATAAAAAAAAAAATGGAGGAAGACCCAGAACAAATTGAGTCCGGTGTACAAACTGACCCACGCCCCAACCATCAACAACAAACCTCCACAGGAAACTCTGAAAACAACACTGTCATATCAGAATGCTGGACTGGAAGGAAACACAGGGACCAAGCCTCAGACTCAGGGTCTATATTGGGCTTGCAAAGTGTGTTGGCCTTATCTGTGGGCGACATCGCTCCCTCTCTTTCCCTCTGCTTTCCTTTGCGCTCACTTTCCTCCTCGATGGTCTCTTCCTCCAGTCTCTCCCGACCTCACTGTCGTCCTCTCCATTGATTTCCGTCGACATTCTTTGGCTGAATCGTGCCGATGTTTCTAGCGTCTCTTCCATCTGCCCGTTTCACTGTCAGGCAGCGTGACATTGACGGCTCAAGAGGAGGAGGAGGAGGAAGAGGAGGAGGGAGGAGGAGGAGGAGGGAGGAGATAATGATGAAGATGACCACGGTGAAAGGGCGGAATGAGTAAGACTCTGGATTTGCTCGGGATTGTCTTCAAAGATGGTGTATGTGTGAATAACTGTCCAAGTTGGAGCCTTTAAAACTCCTCCAGCTGGACCTCTGGTGTCATTTCCACTGAACTGCCAGAGAGTGTGTGTGTGGATGCAGCAGGATCACATCCAGGCCGTGACATGTCCAACATGCAATACATCAGAATAGATTTAATACCTTTGCAGAGGAAAAAGTGAACCACACATTTTCAGAGGACGCCAACAGAAATATGAAAAATGAAGAAGATCTGTGAGCCTCTGGTGATTAGTGCTGACACAGCATTTACAGAGGCAGGTTGTCACAGACTGATGGTAGCAAAAAAAAAAGAGTAAAGAATTGCTGTAGCTCCCCTTGCAGGATTTATACATCATATACTGTCTAATGCTGCCCATCTCACCTGCCTGTGTCATCTCCTGTAAGAAAATCACAAGAGCAGCAGATCTCTCAGATTATTTGAGAGAGTTGCAAACACATCCGAACTGCCACATTGTGGGTTTGGAACCCGTAACACTACGAAACGGATTAGTGTTCCAAAGAGGAACAGAGAGAGAGAGAGAGAGAGAGAGAGAGAGAGAGAGAGAGAGAGAGCTACGACGAGTACCTCAATGTTCCGTTACAGCACTTCTTATAGTATATGCCTCCCCTGGTGGTGGTCAGATTCCAAAAATAATCCAGTTCACCTCCAAGGACTCAATTTACCTTTTACTTGGCATTTCTCACAGGTGCTGGAGGTCAGAGGTCAACCTGACAGCAGCAGGCACCACTCAAGGACATTGTTAAAAGGCAGACACTCACCGGCAGCGGTGTCACAAAGCCCAGATGTCTAATTGACCAATGGCCTTTCTCACATTAAGCAGCTATAATAAGTAACACGAACACATCGTCCTTCAGCGAGCGCCTGGTCGCGTTTCTTGGAAATTATTTATGGGCCAAATAAAAAGCATAAAAACATTTTCGGGGCTGATGCTGCAAATTAAATAGCTGGAAAATCAAGATCGCTCTGCAGATCCAACGGAGCCATAAAGCAATTCTGCTCATTGATTTATTGCAGCGTAAACACTGAGGAAATACACCCTGAGATGTTACAGCTGCATTATATGTTGTTTCAGTCGTAGATTCAACACTTGATTACTTTGTTGGTGATTAATTTGGGCAATAATACGTTCGAAATGGGCAGATTAAGGGGATTAGCTGATAACTGCTTAGATCAACAGCATTAAAGGTCAGTAGTGTAATACTTAAAGAGATTACTTCCATTTCCATTGGCAAGAATAAAGCAATCATATTGACGTTTTAATGTGTATCATCACATTAATGTACGCTATATTTCATATTTCATATTTCAGCTGGTCCTGTTAAAGGAGGCTGCCATGTTGCAACACAGTGTTTTAACAATAGCCCAGGATGGACAAACTAAACCCCTGTAGCGTTTTACTGATCAACTAAAGGCTATAAAAAGTCTCCTCCATGGCTGGAAGGGTTAGGGTGACGTGAGATAAGATTTAGCTGCAACTTTAACACTTCACCAATAGATGTCACTAAATCATATACAGTGAAACCTGTGTCGCGTTGAATCACACTGACCCAAAACAATGATGAGTTTTACAGCAAAGCTAAATACGTACACTCATCACAGCTTGTGTAACTGGTACCTTGTTCTATCTTCAGCTGCAGGTGAAACAGACGTGGTGAGGTCTGGCGTCACAGTGCAGGAGGAGGAAGCTCCGCGTTTCACTCTGTAGAAAAGCAGATATGGAAACATGGATGTTTACTTCACAGTTCAGCTTCGGCACAAACTCGAATGACTTTTTCCACAGTTAATACAATAACTTCATGGCTTCGTTGAGTTTGATGCATAGCCGACACACAACAGACACAAGAGAGTCACATGTGCCATATTCATGTTTTGGTTGTAGTGCCCATACTCGGAGAGTGGCGGTGATAATCGAGGGCATGCGTGTTTGTGTGTTGGAGCTGAGCAGCTGTAATCAGTTCCACGCGTGTCACTTCATCCGTGGAGACGCATCTATTGTCTGAGAGGGGTCTGAGGGAAGATGCCCGAGGTGGTCTGTTTGCACTGTAAACACTTTGGCATTGGTTTACACACAAACACACGCCAAGAGTTTTAATATCAACTAAAACACCGAGCCAAAAATAATGTGCATCACTACTTACGTCATGAGTCTTTATGAAAACGAACACACGTGCGGAATAAAGAGCAAAGATTAAGTGAAGGAGGCTGTGATTATCTGGGGGAGGGCGCCCCAAGTGCAAGTGGGACACAAAGAGCGGGCGAAGTGGGGCCAGGGGAGGGGGGCAGGGAGTGGCTAACAGACATAATGTCCTGAGGGGGGAGGCCCATTACTGTCTGGAAAATACATTTCCAATCAATGCCGATCAATCAGGGTGTACTTAACCTCCTGCAGCAAGCATGTTCTTAGCAGAGGGGGGGGATGTCGGGGGGGGGGGGGGGGGGGTGGCAAGGGTGGACAAGGGCCAGTGATTGTTTCTGAGGGTCTCCGTCCCAGAGAAGATGAGTCAGCGCGAAAACAGAGGCCACAGTGTGCGCGTGGATTAAAGGCTCATGCTTTCATCATCTCCTGCTCTGAAAATGAAATTAAACTGGAAGTGAAAACTTCCTGACCATGGTGAGAGAGAGAGAGAGAGAGAGAGAGAGAGAGAGAGAGAGAGAGAGAGAGAGAGAGAGAGAGAGATCACGCCGCCGAGCTGCGGGGACACGGACCGTCCTGGCTGTGAGCACGTGTTACCATGTACGCTCAAGGACAGACATGTTATTGAGATGGAATTCCAGGCGACACTCAGACAGATGCATCGCAGCGCAGAGCCTCTTCTATACGTCTACTGACAGAAGATTTATCTGCAAAGATTTATGACTCTAAAAGCTTCGGATAAACCAGTTAAGAAAAGAACACACACACACACACACACACACACACATACAGCAAAGCACCACCTCACAAACTGCCACCACCATGAATCATCACCTCTGACACAAACTATGCTTTGAGTCGATTGGCGTGAGGACGCGGAAGCTGTGTTTTATGGAGCTGCTGCTGCCTCGGAGCTATCGGATGACTATAATCATCTGATGTCAACATCACATAAGCAGGAAGGGAAGTGGATCTGCCGGAGTGTGAGACAATGAACGAATGCTGTCCTTGCATCACAGCAGAGGCCTCAAAACACCCGACACAGAGTGAAGACAAATGAGCTCTGGGGCTCCACAGACATCACATCCCAACGTCAGCCGGCCTTTAAATGGAGCAGCGCAGCTCAGGGATACGACGTCCACACACATCAGTTGGTCAGTCAGTGGTTCGTCAACGATCTCACGGTGCGGAAAAATGCTACTGCGACGTCACGACAGGGGGCAAAGAAGGAACTACTACCGACAGAAATTTGAATACCGGCTTTAGGAGCAAGCTTTTATTGTCCCGACAAACCAGTTTGTGGAGCTTTACCCACCGTGCTGCCGACAGGGGGTAGTGAACGCGTCATCAAAGTATGACCAGTACTCCTTCATTCCTCCACCACATACACCACGTTAGAAAAGGAGCGGAGGTTTGCAACCGACTGGAATTGGATTAGTGATCATGTAGCGGCAGTAGTAGAGGCAGTGGTGGGGTCCTGCTGTGTTCCTCTCTCCGTGTGTGTTTCCAGGACATTTGGACCATGAGGTCAGCATTAATTACTCTACAAATTCAGCGGCGGTCTCGTTAGAGCGGGACGGCTGCCATCGCAGATCGGATAATAAGTCCATGAGAGAGTCTGCTCTTGTGTCAGTGCCGTCCCCATCACCGGCAATATGCCGTGATGATTATGGGATTAGTGTCACGAAACAGACACATGAATATTTCAGAGCTTTTTGCTGTGGCAGAGCTGCGCGGTGAAGTTTTCCCTCACAATGCGAGTTGGAAGAGCAACAGAAAGGGGGGAAAAAATCAAATCTGCGCTGATGCTCTTATGTGTTCAGGTCTGACCACCGTGAATGTAGAGGTCAAAGCAATAACCTCGCACAAGTTTCAAGTACTCTGAGAGTTTTTCAAACCTTCATGAGCTCAGCAGTTGGAGCTAAAAAGACACGTTTGATTTTCTATTTCCTCTCAAGTACATTTAAAAAAAAAATGTCTACACAATTAAAAGCCTCAAGTCCAAAGATAACTCCACGTCCAACTCATGAAACACATCATCAGGAATTCTGACAACACTTGAGAGGAACTGTGATGTCATGTGACATCATGGGGCCCCACACATCTGTGAAGCGACAAAGCGGTATTATAATCTGGGTGGACCGGCAGACCAATCAGAGCAGACTTATATCCGTTTCCCCATTGGCCGCCCTGGTAACCATTCCCTTGCGATGGTGACATGTTCAATTTGCATCCTCTGCCTGTTCGTATAATCCTGGAACCGACACAGGTTTTGGATCCTCAACACAGTCACGTAGAAGCTCTAATTTCTTCCTCTGCCTCTTAGGTCTAATTAAATTTCAGCAACATCATCAGTGCAACGCTTCGGCACACCCTCACCTCAGCATGTACACAGCCATGTCACAACACACGTTTAAATTTTCTAGGTTACTTTAGCGGGAGAATATGACAAAAAAACACACCGATTGATATAAACCATGCCTCCCTTTAGTTGCCTTTTTGCCCGTTACGCTGTGGCCTGGAGTGTGTAATGAATACACATGCGGCAAGAGAGCGAGGAAACCCCCTGCGTTAAGGGGTGGGCAGCCCCATTCGCACTCCAATACCCAGGGGTGGGGACGGCCACACTTTCATCCCTTTCACATCTCAGTCACCGCACACTCCCCCTCCCACGTCTCCCCCTGTGATTCTCGCTGCCTCGTGTTATACAAATTGGAAGAGAGAGACGGAGAAAGCTCACAAATAAAGAGGAGGAAACACAGTGGTTCAATTCATTCATTCCTCACAAGTGCGCGACACGTGGCTCTGCCCCGCTGTGAAGATCTTGATTAAGATGAGATCAGGATGGAGTGGGGAGTGTCGCGTGTGTGGAGCGAGGCAGAGTCATAACAGACTATGTGCTGTGAATGAATCAGGCACCGATCAATAAGAGGCCAATCAATACAGGTGAGGAATTATTCTCAAAAAGAGATGGATGATAATTAGAGTTCAGAGTTCCCGCGTGAATCTGCGGGGTAAGCATGCACAAATTAGCATTTTCTGAAGCTGTTTGTGGAGAGGCAACGGGTGGTGTCACTGTGCTCAGCAGTGCATCGAAACAAAAACAATTAACAAATTTCTCAATTCCAACGTTTCCTACAGGACTGAGTGACGTCCGTTGGCAAACTACGGGGAAACGCAGCGATGAAGGCATGTGCAATGCGCTGAGCTCCTTTCACCAGAACCTCTCGCAAAAGCTGCTGTAGCCGTTTGATCGCTATGCTGGCTCTGGCTGCCATGGAAACGGGAAGGTGCAACAACAGGAAGATGTACGATGTAGGCGGTGGACCGCAGGCAATCAGAGCACACAACCTGGGAGCGGAGCGGCGCATAATAACACACAGCGGTACGGTAAATCCACATTACACGGCCAACAGTTGGTCACTTTCCAGCAGGCCGGTGTGCGATGCCACAGCAGCAGACGCGCACACGGGTCACGCTGCGTAAGCTTTGCAGTGGAGACAGAAACGGCAAGCTCTTAAAATAGTGCCACAGTGGATCTCTTTATCTCTTCATTTGACTTATCGTTCTCGCGGTTACATGAGCTTTCCCCTTCAGCTCTGCACATCTACTCTCCACCACGTGCCGCGCCAGCGTCAAAGCGCAAGGCTGAATGGGCCCGAAAGTCCTCACAGACCTGGATAAAGCTGAAGGCTGTAAAGGTCCCAGCATCTGTGACTTGGTTTTGTCTTGCATGGGCTTGCGCTCCATCCCAGCAGATTCTAAGCATTTTCTATTGATTGGTCATCTTCGACGTTTTCTGTGCCGAATCGGCCAACCGCACGCCCAACCCCAGAGCCGGCTGTACGGAGGGACTTTTCAGTTATATAGTGGGGAGTTTGATCAGAGTGACATGTGAGGTTTAGCACGATAGTTTACTGCACAGAAGGATTTATATTGGCGAGACTACAGAGGGGGAAAAAAATCCGAGTCTAACCGTGCCGGAGTAGTTCAACGTAAAAGCGACGGCCTCACACTGCGTTGTGTTCTCGTAGACGGCTCACGAGGATACGACACGACAAAGAGATGGTGCCGCTTTGGTCGCTGGGAAATGACATTGGGCTTTATCATAATAAAAAGCTTCAACACTTACAGTGTCTCACTCGTAAAAGACAGACTTCTTAGAGCCTCAGTGTTTACGACACATCGGTTCTGAAAAAAATGAATTCGTCACCACACAGACATGCTTTCGTCTCGTGAAAGCACATCCCCGGTGCCAGCTGGCTGGCGGCATGCGTCTACGATTACCATCTACGATATTGTCAGCGCTACCTGTTGCAGCTACACAGGAGGCCAGGGCCCACATTGTGTTTGACTGTGCTGCAAACTGCATTCCTGTGCAATGACACACTGCAGGTCAGACAGCAGCTGAGACGGACACATTGACTTGACTGATTCATGCAAGGAAACTGAGACCAGAGGGCACATTCATGACACAACCAACAGGTTTCTCTGCTGCAAGGATTAAACGATTTAACAATGATCTACAATGAGGTATAAACTCTAAGGATTTAATGAAGATGAACAGCTCTCAGCAAATGAAAGAATATCTTTCACTCCAAAAACACGCCTGAGTCTACGTTTCCCTTAAAGATACTGGGGTCAAAATGCAAAGACATAAGACAGGAATAAAAAAAGTAGACTACGTGCCCTTCACTCTGCTCTTGGTCCCCACCTCTGTCACCCCATGGTGTGTGTGTGTGTGTGTGTGTGTGTGTGTGTGTGTGTGTGTGTGTGTGCGCATATGCGTTTGCTCAGCAGCCTATCCTCAGGGTAACTTACACCGTCACAGCTGTTGCAGCTCCCACAGAGACGTCTCAGCAGAGAACAGCGGGCTCCACACTGATTAACCTGAGGGCATGCACAGGGAGCACTGAGGAAAACATAAGTAAACACAAGCGTATAAAGCTGTGCATTGACTACGGCAGATAAGATATTATATATAATTATTCACTTCAGTATAGTATTAAATGTATAATTAAGAAATGCTCATCCTCTACTGGGCTGGTTGGTTGGTTGTATCTTTATATATATATATATATATATATATATATATGTATATGAAGTTATATCATGGTAATTATTTTTGAGTCAATACTCATGATGAAACTTTTTTAATCACTTATTGTAAAAGTGCATTATGCAACTGCCACTGAGCGAGCAGACCATCACAGAAGCCCAGCTAATGAGACATTTCCCAACATACTTGGTTGCTTCTTCAAGCCTGTGGTCAGCTATTTGGGTCTCAGGGCCATGCTTCCGAGAAATGACATCGCGCGTCACGCATACGATGATCACAGGAGGTAAATAACAGTAACAAACAACAACATCTGTTCCTTCAAATATGTCACTGTGCCCTCTAGTTTCTTGAACGAATAAAACCAGTCATGCCTTGTACAGAGACAGCTGAGCAAGCACGCCATTGTTTCCATGTCGGAGAAGTATGTTTTATAGTCGATTCATATTTCCTCACCTGTCACGACGACGACAGCTTTGAAGTCAGACTGTGAGAGTGATTCCCGCTAATAAATACATCGCCAGGTTCAATCTGTCCAACGCAGTAGCGATTAGCTGGCTTTTTCCTCTTTAGTGCTCGACAAGTGTAGTCTGGCTGCATGAGAGCACACAGATTAGGGATTTCTGCTTCTGTTTCCAAACATTCACTCAGTAGAAGAGCACTGCAAAGCAGAGACAGATTTTCTCAAATTAGCCTGAAATATTGAGCCCGTTAGCGAAGCTGTGGGCTGTAATTTGCGTGCGCTCTGACGTCAGCGGCAGAGCTTCCAAGAAAGAACAGCCAGATGATGGTAACTAAACGGTTAGTAATCACTCGTCAATTATTGTAATCTTTAAGAAAATCCTAGAAACACCCAAATTACTTTTAGCCGCAAATCAGACGAAACAAGCAATTTTCAAATTTGTTGTTTTTAAAATATTGAGAGTACTGAGAGTTAATACAATAATAGTGAACCTTAGTTGTGCTGTTTAGAAAGTTAATAGGACATAAAAATGGAAAAAGAACAGTGTCTCGAAAGTCTCAGTAAAATATACTAAGAAGTAACTTCCATAACATTTGTGTAAGTCTAGAATATTGTTTCCTTTATCTTTCATGCTCTAACAATAAATTGAAAATTGTTTAATTGATATATTATGAACCAATATTTAAATGAGGCACCAGTGACTTCAAACCAAAGCATGACCATTGGTTTTGTTTTATGCATTATAGCACAGGAACAAAGTCGGGGAAACTATCTTTATAGTTCTCAGTGTTCCTGTTCTCAGGTACTTGTTGACATCGATACCTCCACGCACAGGAAGTGTGGGCGGGCGAGCTTGGACCTAAACGCTAAGTGTGCTGTGCGAGCCGCAAGCTATTTCAAGGTTCTTCCTGTAACCAAATCAGAGCACTGACAAGCTAATGAGGCTAAATGATGATGAGGCTTCAGGAAGAGACCGGCCTCCAACTGGGACCAGAGAAGATGTGTCAAACAGCTGGGAGAGAGGGAGCTGGTGCTTTCCTCCGGAAGCTGTGCGTTTATAGAAACACTATATCTGGCAGAGAAATGCTGTCATCATCCTCTACGACTGTATCCAGTGGGAGTAAGAATTAGAGCCACAGAGTGGTAGAAAACATCCTAAAGTCGTGTACAGTTAATCATGGGATGATTATTGATCCCCAAAGAGTAAGTTCCCTCCTTCATGGGGAAGTCGGAGGACAGGGCCGACAGCTTGGTTCCATGTCCTTGAAGTACATCTCTGAGAAATATATACCGGGTCTCCGCTGACTACTGATATAAACAGATGTAGGCTCTCACTCAACAGCCGCCCACCCACCAGAGTCCCGGCCAAGCAACAGTCTTAAGAGTCCATCTCGCTACTTCCAGTGACCGGATCAGCCTGGGTCAGGCACAGGGTAAGCTTCAATCAAAAAAAATTCCTAAAGCACATTCCTACGTGCACCTCACTAGAAACAGATTATTTAATCAGGGCAGGCGGAGAAATGAGCCAAAAAGGGTATTTAGGGCTAAGAACGGGATCTGGCAACATTTAGGACTTACCAAGAAGGAGAAAACAGTGAGCAAACATGAGAAGGAAAATGGTCACCGACAACACAAGACATTTCACTATTCGATGTATTTCAGAGAATGGCCAAGGCATCTAACTCCCGTTTTCACAGGCTGACCCTATTGGTCATTTCAGAGGGAACACTTTAACTATGCAGATGAGAAATTGATAGAATAACAACTTATTCAACACACTAGCACAATTTGTTATCAGTGATTATCGCACCAGTATTTCTTAAAACCTTCTGCTCGAACTGACTGTAATCCTGTGCTCAGATGAAGCTCTTAAACATGGCGGAGATGACAGAGCCTTAAATGACGATGCTTTTCTGCAACGTCCTCTCTGTGATGCTAGACATGTAGTCTATGTATACATATCTGTGTGCTTGAAAGTGTGTGTGTGTGTGTGTGTGTGTGGTGCTTGCAGTGGATTAAAGTGGGTTAAACAAAGAGTGTCACTGACACAAATCTATCCACTGTTTCTCTCCCTCCTTTGCTTTTTTCACATTTTCTGACTTCTCTCTCCTGAATGGTGCCTTTGAGAGACACTGAAAGAGGAGGCAGTTGGGACCCTACCCTATGAGCTCCCAGAGGAATAAATGAGCTCTCACAAGCAAGTCTGCGTGCAACAGATCATATTCCCTCTGTCTCTTTAGAGTTAAAAGACTCTCAGAGACTCGGGGTCAAAATTTGTACCTGGCTAAAGAAACTAGTCGTTACCCTCAAGATATGAAGAATCTGATAAAGTCTGTGGCTTAAAAACTACAAGTGCAGCTGCCGCTACTTAGCATTTGTGTAGCAGTGTGGCCTAGATAAGCTCAGCTGGTGGAGAGAGTGTGGTGGAGTGGAGAGATAGCGGTCAGGGATAATGATAATAGTGCCCGGCGGTTCCCTCGGCTGCCTGAGACACGATGGGCTCCTTTGGGGTTTTGTGCTCAGACGGTATGCACTACTGTGACTGGATTCTCATCACATATGGCGGCTAGGTAAACACAAAGTGTGGGAGAGGCTCGGCCAAATGCAAGCATTCTTCTGTGAAGAAAATGTATCTCAAAGAATGAGTAAGCTTAACCATTGGTGAATTGTGGAAATCGGTCAGTGCAGTTTTGCCTCTCGCAAAAGCAGGTTGAGAAGAAAGGATGTTTTTTCAGTTTTTGCATCATATAAGTGACACATGTATAACTTTTATTCCATATCTATCATGAGCAAAAGCAAAAGAAAAACATTTCTAATCAACCAAAAGCTAAATTATCGTGGGTAAGCTACTTGGAAAGAAACTTGGCATTCTCATTTTATCACATAAAACACTGGCGTCCCCTTGAACTTCCCGTCAAACTCTGTTCAAGAATCGGATTCATTTCTGGGTGAGTTCGGCCACGGTGACCACAGTGCGAATGTTGGAGGTCAAATGCTCCAGTCTCCTTCCTGGCATCAACATATTTGAATGTTCAGCCAAAGAAAATGGGTGTTAGCCGGCCTATTACGTCAAATTAAAATATTACAAATTCATTGCTGACAACAGAGTGTAATTTTCATTAATGAACGTGGAAGATCCATAAACAAGACGCTGAGGAGGCAGGGAGCAGAGGAACTTGTCTCACGGTGGAAACACTGACCATCGTGGTGCTCGTACACTCTGGTAGGTGCAGGCAGTTGCCGTAACATAAAGAAACTGCCAAACTGAAAAGGGTCGTAAACATCAGCATTACAATGAGATGCCTTAGAGATATGAAGTTCCCTAAAACGTCACCCTGATGTCCTCACCTTGGGCTCAAGGCATCAAACCACCCAAACCCCTCCGCCCTGTCCTGAGGTGATCCTGGTCCAGACCCTTTTCAATCCATCCACCACAGGAACTCGCTCTTGAAGGAGGCAGCTGAGCAGCAGCAGGCTGTGAGCTGCTGGAGGAAATTAAAAACACATCTACCACTCCCTTGCTCCTCCCTTTTCCTCCCTCTCCTCTTGAGCAGGCCCACATGCTGGTACCTCTTGGTAAACTCTGTATACTAAGTTTCAAACCTCTTTAAATATTTATTGCCTCAGTTCCAGGAGAGAGAGAGAGAGAGAGAGAGAGAGAGAGAGAGAGAGAGAGAGAGAGAGAGAGAGAGAGAGCTGTGATTGTCCCGTCTCACAGTCTGGCTAAGAAGACATCCACTGTTCATAACTGCTTGTTAAGATAAATGTTTTCCATTGAGGAAAAACCTATTTATAATGACCAGAGTCATATCTTGTCTATCTGCCCCTGTGGTCATGATGTAGAGAAATATATTTTCTTAACATTCAGAAAAGGCAGGGGGTGTGGCAGACTTGAAAATGTTGGAAAGGAAACAGTCAAGGAACATGGAATATGTGTGTATGGAGGAGGAATGCAATGGGGGAACCCCAAATATATACTACATATACATATATGAGCATTCTCTCTGTTTTCTCAGCCACTCAAGTGAATTCCGTGCGGCTGTCTGAAATTTTCACCATCATCTGGTATTTGGCGAGTATTGTACTTGACATCTCAACACTACTCAGACGGTTGGCATTAAAAGACCACTCCTCCTCTGACAATAAAACTGAAAATCTTAAACAGCTGGTTCATATGTGGCTGTGGATCAGCAACTGAGTGTATATCATAATTCATGTCTATATGTGAGTATACACATGCCACGTTGTGTATTTTCCAAAGGATGAAGATAAGCTTTACTCTTACCGCAGGGGAATGGGGGGGGCGGGGGGCAGCGGCATAAAGTCTGCCGTTTGATTGGTCCCTGTGAGAATCCAGTAATAAGACGGGTCGACTCAAGTAACTCCCAGAGCGATGTCATCACCACCGAAAGGAGGGAGATTGTGTTTCTGCTGTGTTTCTGTTGTGTGTCAGAGAGAGAGAGGGAGAGAGAGAGAGAGAGAGAGAGAGAGAGAGAGAGAGAGAGAGAGAGAGAGAGAGAGAGAGAATTAAATAAGCATCTGTAATGGCAGAAAGCTGAACCTTGTGTTTCACCAGGTTATATTTGATATAATTTAATTGCTGCTTATGACATATCTCCAGCAGTCACTCAGTATACATTGATCCGTGTTTAACATAAACTCTTCGCCCACTCCACTATGTTATTGCACTGTCACCCGAGCTTGGTCCTCATTGGAATCATTGGAAGTCTTTAACAGTTAGACCGAAATTAATTACTTTGTTTGTTCTCATTGACCCACTGGATAGGACTAATTCTAACTTCTAACCACCCCGGCCCCCCGTCGTTACTTGGAGGCAGAGGAGGAGGAGTCCAGTAAGAATAATGGAATAGTGCACTGATAAAAAAAAAAAGAGATTTCGCAAAGTGAGGAAAGATGAAAGACAGTGGTAAATGGAGAGCGAAGGTGCGCACGAAAGAGGGGGAGGAGACAAGGATGCGCTGGGAGTCAGGCAGAAGGGGAATGGGGCGAGAAGAGATTGATGAGTGGGAGAGTAGAGGGGGAAGGAAGAAAGGAAGAGGAGGGGAAGGAGGTGAAGGGAGAGAGAGAGAGAGAGAGAGAGAGAGAGAGAGAGAGAGAGAGAGAGAGAGAGAGAGAGAGAGAGAGGTAAGGTGGCAGGGTTATGATGAATTAAAGATGACACTCTCCGGCAGCCTGGTTTCTAAAGATCACTCTGTCTGCTAATGTAATGTTAATGAATGCAAATGATGTGCCCAACCTCTCCCCCCTGACCAGGCGAAGGAAGGGTGGAGAGAGATTGAGAGAGAGAGAGAGAGAGAGAGAGAGAGAGAGTGAGAGAGAGAGAGAGAGAGAGATGCGTGCAGAGATGCAAGTGGAGGTGGTTGTTGTGTTTCAGTTGTGAGTTACACTAGTCACTGATTGAACAACTGGCCACTACAGTATGATTAGATGCTTGAGTGTGTGGTCAGTGGTCAGTGAGTGTGAGCCTGATCGGGGCCTGCTCCGTTTCCGTGGTTTCCCTCCGCCACAACTCCTCCGTCACTAATCTGTTAAAAAAAAAATGGGGGGTAAGAAGAGGAGGGCTCCTCACTAAGTACATCAGGGTTGAACTGAACTTTGATAGAACGTGGCAGCCCAGATGTGTGAGGCCAAGAGGACGTCACCTTATAGCAACGATGGGATGATTTCATCCGGTTCTGCAGATACTGCTTGTATACTCATTTTTCTTCTCTCCTGAGGTGTTGATTTTAACATCTGCTGCTAATCTCACTTTGGCTCCCGCAGCTCCGCCTCCGAGCCATCTCCTCTCGTTTACGTCCTCGATACAAATTTAGAATTTTTTTTCAGCGGAGGTAGAAATGCTAAAAAAGGCTGTTTACTTAATTCTGCCTTTGCCAGTAAATGAGTGCGGCTGTATATTCCTCTGCTCCTTGAACCTAATGATTGATGTCACACTCATTTTGGATGAGTTTGATTGGAACTGGAAAGTAGGATATATATATATATTTTCTCATATATATATATATATATATATATATATATATGGAAATAGGGCAAGAGATATTGTGCTTTGCTTTATTTTGCATCATAGTGCTTAACACATTCAGGGCGGCCTCCCACTTAAGGAGATGTGTGCCTTGCAATAGGCCCAATGATTTGTTTCTAAATTAGTGGCCATTTATTTTGAAAATTTGTTAAATTCAATAACCCCAATGTTGATTATCTGAAAAAAAAAAACATTTTATAGAGGCATTTAAATAAAGTTTTGTGTTGGAGTGTGCAGGATTCTAAATAATTAGAAATTGCGTATTTGTTCCACATATAAATTACTGGACTCATGGGCTGGTATAAATAGATGTCTGTGTTGGCTCAGGAAAACCGATATCAATCGACTTCTGATAAAAACTGCAGTCATAGTCATAGCTATTTATATATCAACTCCCAGTGGGTCAATTGCAATCATAATGTTGCACTGGAAAAGGTGCAACTTCTACAGGCTGATATAGAGAATAAGAGAAAGTGTGTCAAACGTCCATTACTGCATGAGTTCAAACTATACATTTAAAGAGGAAGAAATCAGTTGACAGTTGCAGACATGAGCTAGATGCCTCACTGGTCATCCCGCTCATCTTCCATGCTGAAAATTGTTATTTCCGCCCAGCCAGACCGGGGGACCGTGTTCACTCGGCGATGTGGGACTTTGAGAATCGCATCACTTTGCGTGCGCGTCTCAGAGGACGGCAGATTATTTTCAAATCAGCCACATTGTCATCTCTGTCTTCAGGGGAACATGGCAGCAACATATTTCTCTTGATGTATTTCTCTGTATTGTCTATTTAAAGCAAAGCGATGCACCGTTAGAAGAATCTCATATCTGTGTTTTGCAAGTATTGTGCCGAACACGGCGACTGGGCGGGTTGTTGGTCCTTCCCTCTGTGATTTCCCAGGATGCAGCGAGTGAATTGCGCGTCAACCCCTGCGAGGAAGCTTTGCAAAAAATTTATTCCGAGAATAATCCGTCAGAAAAATGTTCACATTTTTATTCACAAATCCCCCCGAGTGGATGGCTGATGAGTTTGGGAGACGCAGCAGCTTTCACACTTGTTTGTTTGTGACTTTGTTTTCAGCCCCACTATTAAGATGCCAGGCTCAGCAGGCCACCATGGGGCTTCATCATTGTTAAGTGCTCATTTCAATCCTGCTGATTTCTTCTCTCCGCTTTCTCTCTCTGACATTTCCCTCTGTCTCCCGTTCCCTCTCTTTGACCTCCCATCTTGTTTTCATGACTGAGAAAAAAGATAAAACCCTTTTAAGTAATGTCTCTGTTTGGCACCTTCAATCGCAATGAATAAGACTCTCTCTCGGTCCGGCGTCAAGCATCTGGACACGATTGTCTCATTGAATTACAAACTGCATCATCATCCTTGAAAGGATGAGGGAGGGCTAAAGGAGAGATGAGTGGTGGGGA
>JAFBJT010106745.1:37180-54315 GCA_016785325.1 Chascanopsetta lugubris | reverse complement strand
CCCACCCCCCCTGCAGTGGGAGGCTGCAGTTTGAAGTCCTCGGCCCTGACCCATCTCGTGCGTCTGTCTCTCCGGTGTCGCCCCCTGTTCACACTCCCGTCTGCCGAAGGACGGTTCACAAGGTGCGGGCGATGCCACTTGAGCACAGTCACCACAGCGCGCGGTCATCGGGAAGCTTGAAGCTGGAATTCCAACGCGGAGCATCGACAGACGGAAGCGCGACTCAACAAAACATTTGAGGGGCGCGTAGAGGCGATGGCGTTTGACTCTGAGCACCGCCCCTCCCCCCCCCTCCTCTCCCTCTCTCTCTCTGATCAGCTCGTTGTTGTTGTAGATGACTTGTGATGTGATACCGGGGGGGGGGGCAGGGGCAGTGTGGCCACAAGAGAAATGGAGAGGGGGCAAGGAGCTGTCCAAACTATTTGAACATGCAACCTCAGTGGGAGGTCTGGTCAGTTGTAGTCATCAAGAGAAGCCACAAGAGGATTTTGTGGGGATGGATGTCTCACGGAGGCGGTGCGGCTTTAGGGTGAGGGGTAATTCTGTCATGGTGAGATGGAAAGAGCTCGAACTGTAATGAACTAACACAGTGAGACGAGCGTATCGGGGAAGGAGACGTCCGAAGGCCCGGTCGTCACCCGTCACTCTGCCGTCCAATGTGGGTTTTCTGGCAGAGAAGTCATCGATTTCCACCCCGTCCTAACCCGAAGGTCAGAGGTTCCATTCCCGCCGCACCCGCTCTGAATGCGTGAAAGTGTCCATGGGCCAAGCTCCAGCGCCCCGCCATGTCCCATGTACTCGCAGATGCAAAGTGCTGCGGTTAGATGCAGAGCATGAACGTTCGAGTGACTGGGTGAATGGAAACAGCGGTGTCAAGTGCTGTGAGGGGTCATCGTATATAAATACGGACCCTCCAGAGGTGCAGCGCTGTCACTCTCACCGGCAGTGAACAACAGAGGGCGGCAAAAATGTTCCCTGGTCTGATGGGTCTTGATTTCAGCGGGAACATCAGGATGGTCGTGGGGTCCGACCCAGCGCCAGCAGGGTGTACTTGCTGAATTTCGTTCAGCCGCTCCTTTTTTAAAACCACCGATGAACATGAAGATTTGTTATTTGTTCAACCCCCCCCCCCCAGCTGCAGTGTCCACTGGAGTCCTGGCTCCACCCACTGCAGTGTCGCCGCGTGGGGCTGGCTCATCCCTGTGGCTGGCACTGAGCTGAGCGCTCCCTTAGACAGGTGGGGTAAATATAGGCCCTAATTACAGCCTGTACTCCTGCTGTACTTTTATGGGAAATAGGACCGTGCAGGGTAATTAAGGTCTTGGACAGGAGGAGCTGTATATACTGCATCTGTAATCAGTGTGTGTGTGTGTGTGTGTATGCATACAGACAGTTGTATTTAGGTAGTTGGCTCAGATATGGGTGAGTGTGTGTCCGCACATGTGGCGTCTCTCCGCTCCCTGTCCCGGAATTGAAGGCCTGAGTTAAATGTGACTTTTTTGTTTTGTTGTTTTATCAGATTAGACTCGAACACTTCATACAACATCCAGCTCCTTTGCTATTTTTGGTTTAAAAAATGAAAAGCTTGGCTCATGCCCTCAGGACATGGTCCGTGGTCCGGAACTTGAAGCTTTTACATAAAAAAAACAAAAAACAAAAAAACAACTCCAACAAAACAAACATTCTAATTCATTCCATCTATAAATGACACGGCTTCAGGAAAGCAAAGCGCCGACTCTCGGAGTTCCAAAGGTAAACGTGAACTTGTTCCGGAAGCGTCGGGCACTTCCCTCTCGCCCTCTCCGGCCGCACAGGACCCTGCCCTCTCTGCCATAACACCCCGACTCTGGCCTCTTGTTTTCGGGAATGCGGTTCCTTCACATCTCCCTCTCACGCAGCTCAGCCTCCGCCCTGCTTTCCTGCGCCGAGCCGAGACCTGCTCCTCCGCTGGTGTTTTATGGACACGGAGCCACGCGCCTCAGTGCACTTGGTCTGTCCACTCTCCTTTGTCTCGTCTCGCTGTTTCGTTTAATTTATGCCCAATGCCTGTTTATTCGCCGAGCGTGTGGTTCCGCACGTGCGCGAGCGGGCGGGCGGGCGCGCGCACGTGCGTGCGTGTGTGTGTGCACCATGTGTGCTTCAAATTACAGTGCTGAAAATACCCCTCATAGTTTTGGGCCGGTGCTGGCCGGAGAGCTGTCGATCTGTGGTCGGTGGAAGAGGAGGGAGACGGGAAAAGGGAAAAGTTTGCTGGACTTGGGGGCCAGATTCCTCCGTTTCAGCCTCGAAGCTTCTGCTGCTTTGGGTGAAATTAGAGAGGACCACGGGCTGGAGTGGGTTTGGACCTGAGGAGGGAAAGCTGGGCAGGGCCAAGGAAAAGCACCGCGGTTTCACTGCTATAGGTGGCTGCTCGCAGCGCTCGCACTCCTCTTTTATATCCTTCCATAAATTACACAGACTGAACTCCCTGGTAGGTGTGTGTGTGTGTGTGTGTGTGTGTGTGTGTGTGTGTGTGTGTGTGTGTGTGTGTGTGTGTGTGTGTGTGTGTGATCGAACTTGGATTTGACATTACAGGCACAATAAACTACATTTTGTGCCTCTGTGTTATCTGCGTGTGTTTTTCAATTCTTTAATTGGAGAAGTGTGTGTGTGTGTGTGTGTGTGTGTGTGTGTTTGGGGAAATGGACGGCGGATCTATGTGTGGGTCCAGATCTTTCATTATGGTCATAAAAAAGTACCAGTGGTGGTAGCGCGTGTGTGTGCGTGCGCGTGTGTGTGTGTGCGTGCGCGTGTGTGTGCGTGCGCGCACGCGTGTGTTTGTGTGTGTGTGTGTGTGTGTGCAGGCAGCACAATGAGGCTCTTTGAGTGGAGCTAAAGAGGTTGGTTTGTATCACAGATGTAAACCCAGAGAGAGATGAGGAGAAATGGAGGAAGTTAATTTTGTCCTCCAGCTCTGTTTTAATAATGTTTTGACACCGTCACACAGACTCTTGTGTGTCTCAATGTGCTGGGAAATGTCTTTTTTTTTTTTATCTCTTTCTTTATTCTTTTGGTCAGTCAATGACATTAAAAGGGGCTTTGTATCCAAAGGTGGCGTAACGCAGCCTGAAGGATTGAACCGAATTGCTGTAAATGTGTTTGCTCTCCCGTCATCGTCGCAGATAGTTGATATCTACCTTCACACGTGCGAACATATAGAACCTGTTAATCCCATCACGTCCGTTCTGTTGATACAGATGTTGAAATTCCTCGCGCGGTCCGCAGACAGTTTGGTATTTTACCACCCGATGATTTCCTCCCCCATTAAGTTGCTGCTTTACAGCTCAGAAGGAGATTTCGACTCTTCCCACCGAACGAGGCCTGTTTAGAGATGGGAGAACGTCTCACACCAACACCGCAGACGCACACAGTCAACATCGTGAAATGTGAAACATGGCGTCTTTAAAGAGCAGAGCTCATTCCAAGAAGATGTCACAGGCTTACTCCACAACTCAACCGAGCTCCCGATGCACAAGCAGCAGGATTGAGGTTGAAAACAAGCCAAAGAGGCTTCTGTCCTTTAAAAAAAAAAAACAAAACATTTTTTTAAAACCGGTTCATCTGCACAGCCAATACCAGCAGCCGTAATGGCCACAGCGCAACGCACCGGTCCCGCACGTGAAGCCCGGCTGTTGAACTTAATATACGGTTAGCATCGATTTCACCCCTCAAAGGCGAAACGAGCAGAACTATTCCCCCACATGCGCACAGTGGCATTCTTTTCATAGCAGCTCCAACCCCCCTGGGACGGGTGACGCCACGGAAGCACGTGTCTCAACACCGCAGAGCGAGTCGACCTGTCAGCTCACTCAACGCGTATTGACAGCAATGAATGGAGCGCATTTTTTCTCCTCTTTGCAGCCAACCGGCAGCCTCCGGGGCTGACGCACGGGGCCGCTGAGGAAGTGCAAGAACTTGCAGTTCGCTGGGTGGCCACTAGAGGCGGACTCCAAGAGCGAGTCCATCCCCGGAGCCTCCCATGTTGAAATGGTCATCACCGTTAGCTCACTCCAACTCTAGGGGGGGGGGGGCGATTTTTGTGTTTGTTTTGTTTTTCGTCGCATGATTAAGGGCCGTGGCCTCTTGAGTGACACCTGGGGCCGACCTGGCACGTTCTGCGGATGCTGCGACAGCACCGTGGGCCCCCCCCGCCAGCTCTACCTGTGCTCCGCCTCTCTCTATAAGTCTGTCTACGGGTGACGTCACGGACGCTACCTCCATCTTTACGTAGAGTCTGTGATCACAACACACATCCCATCATCCTCCGCTGCCTCCACAAATCCCACGTCATGATTCAGAGAACAGACACCTGGCCGAGAAACACGTCTTTGATTGTGCTGAGGTCAAGCTGCCAATTAGTCGGCTGATCCCCCTGCTAACCGGTGTAATCCCCGTGACCTTTGACCCTCTTGTGGGGGGGGGCGGGGGTGAGGGCGGGGGCGGGTGATAAAGATCCTCGCCCAGAGGGGGGGGGGGGGGGGGCGGGGGGCGATTTTTGTGTTTGTTTTGTTTTTTGTCACTTGCTTATTTGTAATTCGTCGCATGATTAAGGGGCGTGGCCTCTTGAGTGACACCTGGGGCCGACCTGGCACGTTCTGCGGATGCTGCGACAGCACCGTGGGCCCCCCCCCCGCCAGCTCTACCTGTGCTCCGCCTCTCTCTATAAGTCTGTCTACGGGTGACGTCACGGACGCTACCTCCATCTTTACGTAGAGTCTGTGATCACAACACACATCCCATCATCCTCCGCTGCCTCCACAAATCCCACGTCATGATTCAGAGAACAGACACCTGGCCGAGAAACACGTCTTTGATTGTGCCGAGGTCAAGCTGCCAATTAGTCGGCTGATCCCCCTGCTAACCGGTGTAATCCCCGTGACCTTTGACCCTCTTGTGGGGGGGGCGGGGTGAGGGCGGGGGCGGGTGATAAAGATCCTCGCCCAGAGCTTGGCTTAAACGTTGAAATGAAGTATTTGTCAACAAGATGAGATGGTTTTTGCAAATGGGTTTAGATTTTGTGCAGAACGAAGTTTGCGCACATCCCCTGCCCCCCTCTGTCCTCGCCCCCCGTCCCCCCCGTCCCCCCTCACCCCCGTGCACGTTGCTCTGTGCCTCCATCGGCCTCCATTGGACCCGGCAGGGATCAGGACCCGGTAACAGCCAATGGTTAACTCGGCCCAGATGTTCTCCCTCTCCTTCCTTATCCCTCCGGCTCCCTGTGTTACAGGCCTCCCCGCTGCCAGACTTGGTTAAGGGCTGAGGAAACCTGGCATGGCCGACAGCCTTCTCTCCTAATGAGCAGGGCAGGGTTTCTTTTTTGTTTTTGCTGCGCACCGGACAGCGCAGCAAAAAACAGCGGCGTACGATATGGATATCCCATTGGCCGAGCTGGCCCGATGATGATGATGATGCTGATGATGATGGATCCACCAGTGTTGCACATGACTTTGCTCCTCTGTGAGCTTTTTCTAAGCAACTTCGAGGGAGAAGAAGACAGAGATGGCTTCATGAGTGTTGGTGATTGTGGTTATTGGAAGAGGAACTTAGAGGGTCGAGGAATCCAGGGGTCAGGGTATGAAGGAGAGGGTTTGAAATGGCATTAGCTAGTGTGTGTGTGTGTGTGTGTGTGTGTGTCTGTGTGTGTGTGTGTGTGTGTACTTGTATCTTTATACGAGGACTACCTTGAGTACAATCGAGGACACTTTGGCTGGCCCTCACTTTTTTTAATGAGCTGTTTGAGGTTAAGACTTGGTTTTCGGGTTAGACTTAGAATTAGGTTTAGGGTTAGATAATTAGTTTGGATGTTTAGGTTGAGGGCAAGGGGCTAGGAAATGCATTATGTCAAATAACGTTTGTGTGTGTGTGTGTGTCGCTACCTCGTTATAACTTTTTGAACAAAAACACTGACCCGTCCATCTGGCTGACCACAGTGAGTGAAAGTAAAGCCAATGTAAAGTTCCCATAAGGATACTTGTGCAGTTGTGTGTGTGTGTGTGTGTGTGCGTGTGTGTGTGCGTGTGTCCTTTTTTTCCTTAAAGGACAAGAAGTAGAGACGAGGACAGTCATTTAGGAAATTATTTTCCCAACACCAAACAGAAGTAGAAAAACACAAATATTTTGGTCCGTGTTTCAGAGTCGGGATAAAGGTTTGGTTTCGGGTCAGGTGGAAAAGTTTTACGTGTGTGTGTGTGTGTGTGTGTGTGTGTTGTAGCACTGGCGCTGAAGTATTCACTCTGCAGGAAAGGGGAAAGAGTGGATGCCAGCTGGCAGCGGCGGAGCTCTTTGCACATGTGTGTGTTGTTTGTGAACGGAGCCCTCATTAATGGGCCTGGCGCTCTGGGACTCCAGCGCTCCAACTGATTAAGGAGCTATAGGCTCACATGTGGGCGACACCTGGCGCCAAAAATAGATGCGGTGATTAGCTCCTTCTCTCTCCTCACCAGCAGGGTGACGATTCACCCCCATGGGTGCGTGCGTCCCCCTCAGACGCCCGTCACATGTTGACCAAAGTTTTCCGAGAGCTCGGGGATGACGGCCTGCGAAGTTAAAGATCGTGATGGAGAGTAAAGTAGTGCGTTAATTTGATGACCGACTCATTTTGGAAACGCGGCATCATTGCGTTTCTGACATGTAGCCACAGATAAATCAGCGGAGCGCCGCATCAGCGCCTCCAAGTCAGCAGTTTAAACTCTGCCTCGCTCGCGGGAGCTGAGACATGGATGCGTCAACATGTGCTCGGATCCTCTGTTTTACCAACACGAGCAAATTGTGTCTCTGGCGTCACTTAAAGGTGCAGTGCGCGAGCTTTCGGTGATTTCGGCCTTATGCTATTCCAGTCGAATGTTAGGGTGCGTGCAGCAAACTGTGGCTTGTAAAGTGCCATTCAAGTCTGTTGCGACAGGAAGGTGAGGAAGCTTCTCCCTTCCTCTTCTTCTTCTTCTTCTTCTTGCGGTAAAGAGGCAGGTAACCATAGTAACCGTGTCACTGACCTCCACAGTGTTGTCGTCGTCGTAATTGGCACATTAGTCAATAGACCTGCGGCGTCTCCAAACGCACAGTGAGGCAGACTAACTACTGGCTTTTTAGGTACATACCTACGCACATGTGATTACACCTTGTTCCGTGTTAACTGTGAACTAAATACCGTTTCTAGCACGCAGTCCAATTTAGATGTGTAAATAGCCCTCCCCCCCTCCCCCCTCCTCCCCCTCCTCCCCCAACAGACACTCCCAGTGGTTATTTTCGAGGAATGTTCTGCGGCACAGCTGCTCTTTAACCACAAGCTATGACAATGGGGCACAGGTGTGCATACCTGCGCTGGTGTGAGGAGAAGCTGCGCAGCTCCGTAACCTAATGAGTTCCTAATAGTACGGTCCGCAGTGCGCGAGGGGCCAGGAAATCTGGCTCGCACGTGTCCTTCTAAACACCACGCCCAACACCACCCCCCCCCCCCCCCCCCAGCCCCGAAGCCCAGCGGACCTCATCTTTTACTAGTTGGGCTTTTTTTGGGGGGGGGGGACAATGCTGCAGTTTGTGGTTTCACGGAAGCTCTAAATCCAGGTTCAGCCCGAGTGACGCCGCTGATTGTCGGGGTGAGTGTGCGGTTTGTGGGGGGGGCTTGAGATGGATGTGTCTGTTTAATGTAGTTTAGATGAGGTGATTCATCAAGCTGTCAGTCACGTACAGGTTGGGAGGTTTCGGGCATTGGCGTCGCACCATCTACCGCTGCGGCGGCGACAATCATATCAGACCTGTTCTTCCTCCCCTGGATTTTCACTCGATAGTTCAAATTCACACTTTGATTACAGCAAACAAACACCTCATTAAAAACGGGATCGTGAAACGAAAGAACAGCCTCCGGTATTTATTTGCACAGCAGCGAAAGAAAGAAAAAAATTGGCCCACGACGACGTTCGAGTTGACATGAGGGCCCCATGCCTCGCACACATGCGCCGCGCCTGCTCACCCCCGCATGCGCGACTCATGCCTCTCTACACACAAGAGTGTGGGGCTACTTTGAAGATGTGAAGCCTCTGTGATGTGGTTGCAGGGAGGGAGCGGAGTCAGCCAAACGTGTCCATCGCCGGCTACGAAAGAGCCATAAATGACCACAGGCACGGCAGGGCTCGGTCAGGCCCCAGGGACCGAGGGGCTTCGGAGCGTCTCCTACACGTTTGAATCCCTCCAGAGACTCATCCCTTTTGTTTCAAGGGGCAAAGCCATCCTCGTCAGCCCCCCGGGTCCCTGAGTTCTCGCCGTCGTCAGCGGCTTCATTCTGCCCTCTGTCATTTCTGCCTTCTCCTGCCCGTGGCGGATCGCCGCTCGAACCAAGCCACTAAGTGCATCCGTAGAATATTCATCGCTCCGACCTCAACCGCAGGAACCATGGAAACCTCCAGAGATGACTGAAGAAGCGTTTGAAATCTCTTCTGGCTCACCGGAGCTTCCCTTGGCCCGGAAGAGAGATCCGGGCAAATTCAGCGCTCCTGTTAATTCTGACACTTCCAAGAAGCCGCTGACTCCGGATGGCGCTCCGATCCAAGCCCAGGCTCGGCACTCAGGGGTTGGTTTTCACAGAGAGGGGCGGCCCAGCCAGACGGAGCAGGGCAGTTTGGTGCCGGCCCTAAGTCGGTGCAGGTCCAATCTGCAGTCCCCCGGGCCCCAGAGAGAGGGGTGACCACAGCCCAGGCTGGCACGCTGCTGCCAGCTGGATGTGTTGACTGTGGCCACGCGCTGCAATTAGCGCTGCGGCTCAATAATCACAGTGTTTCCACCGCTCGAGTGTTTCTTTTCACTTCACGCGGCAGTTAAACTGATTGACTCACCTCGCCGTCACCCAAGAATCACAATGCAATGTCAGGCTGCCCTCGGAAACTTGGCCGTCAGAAGAATGAATGGAAGCTTTTCTTAAAAAGGCTGATTTTATTGATGACGTCGCCGACAAAGCGAGACACCACTCACTTTACGAAATCCAAAATGAGCAAAGTGTAAAAATCATGACCCTTGTCCTGAACGATGAGGCATCAGTTGTGTGTGTGTGTGTGTGTGTGTGGATTAAGTGAAACCTGCACCGGGACGGACTCGGAAATGGCTTTTACACCTGCCGCCGAGCAATTCGCCAACAAGCCGGATGAGATTACTCCTTCACCACCAAAGTGCAGCTGGCAGGACACACAGTGCTCGCAATGTTTGTTATTTGTTTTCTGGCTCTTCGCTCACATGGATGTTCGCCACCTGACAGATCCTGGAACGGCCCGCTCATAAAGATTCCTTTCTACTCGACGAACCGCAGCCTGTAGAGGTCCGTCTCCCGCCGCTCGTCACAGCCGCACGGGGGAAACACAAACTACGACCGTGACCGTATTACAGGGAATATACAGTACTTTATTTAGATATGACATATTTTACAGTATAGCCCTTCTATAAAAAGTCATGAAAGAGGATCGAACTGAAACAAACAGATGTGCGTCGCGGTCGCTCGGAGCCAAACTCTTGAAAACCTAGCCTGCTGAGAGAGTTGGGCCTCCTGCGCTGCGGCCACTGGAGCGCTTGAACATACAACCTCCATTTTCCCTGCTTTTATTTTTAGCCACTCGTGGACAAACTACTTATTCTCCATACATCCTCCAGATCGCATTTCGAACCCATACTGTATTTTCTTGGCATCTGCTGCTCCAGTGGGGATTGATCTCATGGTAAACTCCACCTTTTCCCATCTAAATCTTCCCCCCTCTCTTTCTCTTGATTTATTTTGACATCAGGCGGAAGGATTTCTAGAGATGGTAATGAAGGAAAAATAGCATCGTAGAAAAGGAGAATATCAGGGCGCTTCTGCTCGCTCTCATTCTATTTGGACCCCCCCCCCCCCGTAAGGCCCGCTACTTGCTTTGCCTTCTCAGGACCCGACCCTGCAGCTGAGCTCATATTGTCTCATTGGCTTGTCTTTCTTTGAAATGTCTTTGACACAAAGGAAATGAATTGGGGGGGGGGGGGGGGACTCCAGGCAAAGCAATTATGAAAAAAGGATAATGGGGGAAACAGTCTGCGAGGAGAGTCGGTAAAAGTCATGATGGGGGGAGATTTGAAGTTGGTTCTTCAAATGTATTTTGAACAAAATTTCGTTTAAAAAATGCCAACGATTGAACATGTTTGTGCACCTGCTTCTACTTCTTTAATGCTACTTTAGAATTTGCATTTACTACAGTAGTGCGACACATCCTTGACTTTTATGTTACTCTCTAAATCCCGGTGTTCATGTTGTAATTTGTAGTCGCTGCCCAGCCGCTGACCCTGCAAATGAATATCTAAGATCTTAATCTGCAGGAAGGAAGAGAGGCGGGAGAGGAGAGGTCTGGAAAGTACATAAGAGAATGAAGCTTGTGGCTTCTGCACTCTTTGAAGAGATGAGATCTTCCATGGTTCCAATTAACCCAGAAAAAAGTGACAGCCGGCAGGAGAGGAAATGAAAGAATAAAATGGCTGGTTTGATTTCCATCTTCGACCCCCCCCCCCCCCCTTCCTTTTCCCCCCCCCCCCCCCCCCCCCCCCAAAAAAAAATCCGCTCTTCATAGTTTCCATCTTCAATCCCCATCTGTGAAGGTCGGTTCCATTCAAGGTAAAGAAGAACCCTGAGTCAGGAACGCAAATCTAATGGCGCGTGGAAACAGAGCAGGATGAGGAAAACCCAGTAACTGCTGAAAAGACTAATCAAGCGTGGATGAGAAGACGAAGAGGGAGTCTGCTTCAGGCGTGATGAAAGCTACAAGGGCAACAGATCATTGATCAGAGGAGGAGAAATCAAAGGAGGGGAGTGGAAACCAGGAGCAGTGGCTGCAGCGAAGTCGGCGTGAGTGGTGTTTGATTCGTGCACCAGCAATCTATATGTCCTTATACCTCTTATATGAGGAAAAAGCCCCGGCAATTTTGAACTGGACGAATTTTGGATTTCTCAAAGACTGCGTTTGGTATTTCTTTGAATAAAAAAACAAATACTAATGTCAGAGTTGAAGATCTGAGCTTATATTTTATTATAAGAGTAGTATGAAAAGAAGCTCTTGATCTCCCAGTGCACCACATTAATTTCTGCCCCACTGACGCTCATTGTTGAATACGTACTCCCCTACTGGGCCAATGCACAGAGCAATGGAAAGAAAGATGGAGAGCGAGAGAGAGAGAGAGAGAGAGAGAGATGGTGATAGTTCCCATATGTGCACTCGGACACCTGATATTCGTCCCGGTGGGTGAATCAACATTCTCCACGAGTGACACAGATGTGCGCTCCGTCTGTTGAGGTGCACAAATTCGATCTCTGAGGCAGAAGGACAGAAGGAGATGGAGTGATCCTCATTTGTTTATATTGGGAGAGGATATTAAATAGACCCAGAAAACCATAATTGGCCAGACTGCTGACGTGGCACTTTTTCTGTGTCTCCGTCAGCGAAAAAAAACCAAAAACCTGTCTGGTGTCAGCTCATTTTGATCAGTGTTATTTCAGCTTGGGAATCTTTGATCTGTTTTCCTTTTTTTTTTCAATTTTTTTTTTTTTGGTACACTCTCTCTCCGTAGTTATTAATCCGTTCCTGTCACTCATGGAAAACGTCTGTCCACGTCTTCATGCACACACCTGTGTCAGTAATATGGGTTTCCCAGGTGTGATGTCATTTCCTCTTTCCTCTCTGTCCTTCTGTGTGAATCCCATCTGCTCGGACCCTTTGTTCTGCCGCTAAAGAAAACATTTGTCTTATTTTTCCTCCTCTCCTTGTTTTTTTTAAGTGTGTCGAGATCGATTTTTAGCCTGCCGGCGAGGTTCAGCCATAAAGACAATGAGGAGGAGGAGGAGGAGGAGGGGGGGGAGGAAGAGAGGGGAGAGGGGGCCCAATGTGAATGGGATATCAGTTAAATTTACAGCTGCGGAGGGGAGCTATTGTTTGGCAACGCTGATATACACACACACACACACACACACACACACCAGGTCCAGATGTTGTGTCCTTTGGCTGCCCCGCGGCGTTAGTAGCTTTGCGTTGCTCGCTTCCCTTTGCACTCGAGCTGTGTTTATTGGGAGAGAGCAGAGCGGAGCGGAGCGCAGACCCGGCACAAACCCCTAATCCTCACTTGCACTTGTTGTGCTCCTGCTGTCAAAGCCCCCCCCACCCCCCACCCCCAACCCCCCTCATGACATCTCTGTTAAAGGGCTCAGAGCTGCGCGTGCCTGCAGCCCGGGGGAAGGGGGGGAAGGGGGGAAGGGGGGGAAGGGGGCGCATGACATCATGGCTGCACAATCTATAGAGCATGTACAGCCGTTCGAGGTCTGTCAGGCCGGTCTGCTCGCCCCCTCAGCCCCGGAGCCGGCTGGCGGGCTCAGGCATCGCAGCGAAGGCCTGAGGGATGTTGTAATGGTAAAACTGCCTGTCTGCCTCAGAGACAGTTCACAGGGAGGTGATACACTTTCTTCTCCGTTGCGCCGTTTGAACCGTCGCCTGCGGGGGAAGTCGGTCTTCCTGTCCGGACCAGGTGTGAGGGACAGATGGAAGAGTCCAGCCGTGCAGCTTGTGAACACAAGCTGGTGGCATCACCCCTTTGAGTATAGTCCATGGCGCGTTGTCTTGTTAAAGGTTCAGTGTGTAGGATTTAGGTGGGGGGTGGGGGGTGGCAGGGGTGGGGTGGGGGGTGGGGGGTCTAGTGGCAGAGATGGAATAAGAAACCATCATGATGATGTTTACCTTATGTTACATTAGGGGTGGATCCATAGGCTGCCATGGGAGAATGAGGGGTAACTCAGCCGCAACACGCAACCTCACCACTTGATGTCACTAAATCCTACTCACTATCTTTAACATTTAGTCCAGTTAGTTTTTAAATGAGCTGAAAGACATTACGCCGAAATTTGTCATGTAAAGTCATGTTGCATTTGTTGTCAAAGAGACATTGTCTTTAATTGACGATTGTAATTAAGATGTTGGCAAGGCCCCCCCCAACACCCCCCCCCCAAAAAACAACAACAACAGCAAATGAAATGTTCGAGCGTGGCTGTATCGTGGCGCTGAGGATGTTTGGATGCAGATGTCGCAGCGTTGCCTCAGTGCGCGGTTGCGCCTGAGTGGATCTCAGTGGAAAGTAACGATGCGGAGATCAGTCTGTTTACTCCTGCGTGTAATATGAACACAACGTGGAACCTGCCGATGGGAGCTAGAAATCCGCATCAGACGCCACATGTTGCCGCCGCCGCCGCCGCATCGAGCCGGGCCTGGGCAGATAGAAATAGTCTGTGCTCGGCTCGTTCCTAGTTTGGTCAGAGTGCCAGGTCTGCGTTATCCTGCCCCTGCAAGGAAGTCGGCGCAGTGGCAATGAATTCTCCCCGTGTCTGTTTATAATGCGCAAAGCCTCAGCCTCTCCGCGCTCCTTTCCTGATCGATTGCCTTTTTGGAGGTCTCCGTTTACTCTGGATCTCTCCCCGTTCGTCTGGGCTGCTCTTCAACAGGCCCACTCTCATGGACGCGTCGAGGAAAATATGAGTTCAGTTACCTGCGAGACGCATTCCGGACGACTGCAGGCTGAAAAACGGCCCTCACTCACGACTTAAGTGTTTACTCAACCCGGGACTTATTATCAACTGTGTCGGTGCTTTGGTAGCATTACTTACTGAAACGTGTTTGAGAGCCAGGTCAGTGGAGTGTTTCCTAATCCCCCCCCTCCCCCCCCGCACCCACCGTAGTGGGTAGAGCCATTTGGGAGCGAAAAACCAGGAGCCAGCACACACCTGCAGGTTGTGCTGATGTTATTAGATAAAACACTGGTATGTACGAAGATGTATCGCGGGTGGAAAAAAAAAAAAAAGACCCCAGAGCAGATCTGTCGGTGCCGCTGCGGACCCTCGACTTACCCCAGCGCAGCGATGTCAAATCCCCTCAGAGCTCAGAACAATAAATTCAGTTTGAACCACCAGTGTGGCCGATAACCAAGCATTCGTCTGATTTATGGCCCTTTGCCGCTCCTCTGACAGGGATGTTCCAGAACAGGAGACTTGGCCTGAGCCCAACACTTTAGCAGAAAACCTCTAATATTGTAGGACATGCGCTTGTTTTCCATCCAGGCCAAAGTAGGAGGGGGATTTACATCTCTTCACCTCATCCCTCATCCTCAACCTCAGGCTCCTGCTCTGACCGGCGAAGCTTAAACAACCCGGCGTGTACCGCTCCGTGTTTGCGTGTCACGCAGAATACGGGCTCTGCAAAAGCTTCTTGTTCGCCACCTAGTGGCCGGCTGTATTATAGCTTTAAAATCTCGGAGTTATTCGATAAGAAAGCACTCAAAAGTGCACGTCATCCAAGAATTGAAGGGAGTTCTTATCACGCTGGTGTTTATTCAAGAGCTCCTTTCCTCAGTAAGCTGGGCTTTGATTTGCTAGGTGGCGCTTTGAAAGCTAAGGGAAACAACATCATTGATCTGCATACATCCGAGGGTGGATGGAGAGGCCGGGAATTGAACCCATGACCTCATGCATTCAAAGCGCATGTTTCACCCTCCCAATCCCTTTGCATAGCGTGAAGTTTGACTCGCGCCAAAAGTAAAAATTTGACTATAGATCTTTATCTGCGCTCTGTTTTTTTTTTTCCGGGGATCACAGAGCCGAAGGGATCATCGAGACGTTCCCCTTGAATCTCGCGGCATTCTATTACATGTTCTAACTCTCAGTTGTTTATGTGAGGCATCACCCTATGAGGACACAAGCGTGACGAGGTATGTGCTGAGTCACTGCCCCAAGTGGTTGCTGGCTCTGAAACGGCTCGTCTCATTTCTAAATACTGTGTCTATATCTGCATAATAAGATACGATGTGATGACAGCAGCCTCATGGGGAAGGGAGTGAACTTTGAAATCTCCTCCGTCGTTGAAAACTCAATAAAACAAACTGCAGTTCCGCCATCGTCCTCTTCTTGCTCTTCTTCTCCGAAGAGCCCCCTCAGGAACCTGACCTGTGTGTGTGTGTGTGTGTGTGCGTGTGTGAGTGTGTCATTTATCGTCCACATGTATTGAAGTAAGGAGCAGCCTGCAGACGATCTGGGGAGAGCAAGCAGGGATCAAACGGTGGATGCTCCCATCCCCCCCCCCCGCCAGGCGCTCCCACCACCCCACCCCCCCCCCCCCCGCCCTCGAGGACGGGCGTGTGGCGAAAGCGATGTCAGAGAATGGGGTAGAAAAGGAAGTGGGGTTTGAATGGACGAGTGCACACGTGCAATTTCAGTTCTAATGCCTCGAAAACCTGGATCGTTGGTCCCCCGTGTGTCCCTCTGCTGCCGGTTGGACGCTGACATCGTGTTAATGGAGGTTGCGCCTCTCGCTCGTCCCCCCGGCGTCCTGGGCTGCAACGCGGCAGCTCAAGTTGTCCCCGCTTGGTTTTACAATCTGTCATCCGCCGACGTTTATCGTCGGCGCGGGAGGGTCGGAGCGTCGGGCCGTAGAGAGGAAGCTCCGTCCTCTGTCCATAAACAGACGCGCGGCCGGGCTCCTCTGGGCTCAGGTGGCCGTAAAAACGACAACAGTGATTTGGGCAGACGCGGCCGGCCTCGCGGGCTACCGGCTCCTGTTCCATGGGGACTTCAGTGCTGACCCGCGGGTCTCGTTGGAAGGCCCGGCGTATAGCTCTAGTATGTAATACACAGATAACAGCAGTTCTGTGAGCGCTTCACGTCCGACAGATAAACCGTGAATGGCAGGATTTTTTTTTTTATTGCTTCTTTCAAATCCAAGCGACTCAGCGATCGCGTTCTCCGGGGAAGTTGAACGACGGCCCGAGATCCAGCCTTTTGGATCATCGCGTTTTCTTTGGAAACTACCAGCACGTCCGTGGCTTAACGCAACGGACAATATGCACCGCATGCGTCAAACCCGGGGCCCAAACGTGGCCGGCGAGATCATATGACGTGGCCGGCGAGAGCTCCAAGGCATATGACCGTCTAAAAATAAAAGCGTGATGACCGTCTAAAAATAAAAGCGTACACTGCCCATGAATTCGATCAACTACACATGCCACTTTTTACGTGCATCAGTATATCCAGTGTGTTTACATTTCCACAAGTGTGCAAATGCATGCGCTGTGTTTGCAACTTGCATAAATGATGATCAAGTACGACGAAAGTTATTTTACAATACGTGAAGTGGTCATTAGATTTGGTCCCACGGTTAAAACCGGCCCCCTTGAGAGCGACCATGATGCTGATCTGTTCCCTCGGTGAAGATGAGTTCGATGCCCCTGATAGACACAATCAGTGCTTTACCCTCATGTGTTTCCTTCACAAACATTCTCTTATTTCAACACATCAACACTGACAACATGTGTCCTTTGTACTGGAGGACCACCCCATCACACCCGCTCTGGCGGAGCTGTTTTGACATGTATGTTCCCCATGGAGACGGCTTAACAAAGTCGCAGCCCCCATGAGCGCACACACACACACACACACACACACACACACACACACACACACACACACAGATGCAACGTCACAGCCGGGGAAACCTAAGCCGCGTCGGTGGCAGAAGTCGTCTTGTCTGCTACATCAACAAAAACAAGCGCTCCTTTCATGGGACAAGTCCCGTTCTGTCCGACCTCAGGGATCTGACAGAGGCACCGTCCCGTCTGTCTGCCCCTATCAGGGAATCAGTCACTCACCCCCCCTCCCCTCCCCCCACCCCCACCCCCTCCGCCTGTCACTTAAGACCCCCTAGGTCATGCTTAAGTTTATGACTACATCAAGTTACACGTGTTTGATTCGTCTTATTGTGAAACCACCAGAGTGACTGTGTGTTGAATGCTCTCTTCCACAGAGTGCCAAGGGTCTTCAGAGCAACAAGGATTCTCGGATCCTGTGGGCGAAGGACGACTTTCTACTCACCACAGGTTTTGACATGGTGAGATACTCCGAGTCCTCTTGTAACCTTCTTGGTATTCTGGCATACGCCACGTTAATGCCACGTTAGAATTACTGCAAAGCTATCGGATAGATATTTTCATGTGGGGTTGGGGGCGTGGCCTGCAGAAGAACCCTTTCAATGATCCCTGCAGGGATGTTTTATTGAGGTGAATGCATTGAGGGG
>JAFBJT010106745.1:23220-35904 GCA_016785325.1 Chascanopsetta lugubris | reverse complement strand
GGCGGGGGGGTGCAGAGCAGAAATGATGTTGGTTTATTGGTCTATTACATACTGTGGAGTTTGGGCTACGTCTGTCAGATTGTCAGATCCATGAATGTTAGCGTAATATTACGTTATGTTTGGATGAGGTCAAGTGGCGGGACAGGCCTCACCTGATTGGGTGTTTCTTCTCTGTAGCACAGGCATGGACGCAAAGATGCTGCTTTTAAGGGCATCAAACCTGTGTCACTGGAAAAACTGATGGATATGTAGTATGAGCAAATATTAGAAATGTACTGTTGGATCTTGCATCTGGATGCTGTTGCGATGAAAGAGCTGCAACACTGGTGCAGGCAAAAGGAATATAGGTAATTGCCAACAACTTAAATAAATAGAATTTAGAGGGTTTGATTGAAGAAGATTGTTGAGAGTGAGGCATGTGACATGATTAGAACAGAGCAGTTTGAGTTGAATCAGCTTGCCTGCATTGCTGTGGCTTTCATCAATGTGTCAAGGTGCAAAAACAAATGTAGGAATGCACCGATGAGATCATTTGTAACGTATCTGTCATAGGGTCGGGGTCAGTGTGATTCCCTTCATTCAATTTCACTCTAGCATGTAATTAGCATCAAGGCTGAGCCTGTGACTGGAACAGAGAGATCTGACTTGAATGACTCCTTCACACTTGAAAAGTAGACATGTAAAACGGTGTGAGAGATGAAGCAGATACACTTTAAAAAAAAAAAGGTGAGTTCTATTTACAGTCCCTCCGTTTCCCTTTGCACTGCCCTTTGCAGTGGGTTTGTAAAGCTGCCCATTTCAATACTTGCCCTCTTGTGGGGGCTGAGAGTGGGTCCTCATGCCGCAGACATTGTTATTGTCCATTTTGTGCAGTGTTGATCTGGATCACACCAAAGCCAGTTGGACGTCGATGCAGATTCAGATTTGGATGTCCCCTCAGCTGCAAAATCAAAACATCAGACGCCCCAAAATGACTCAGACAAGTAGGTAATGGTCATATCCCACCGGGTGCAGAGTCCAGCAGACAGCCGCTACAGCACAGATTGTCTGCTCACAGCCAGAGTATGTAATCTAATGCACGCTGTCCCCGTCTCTGGCTGCAGGAGGGGGTTGGAAATGACATTGAAATGAAACGTCCGTATCCCAGCGAAAATACTGGACTTGTTGTAGAAGCCTTGGCCTCTGTGATGCTTTTATTTTGAAAAGAAAAATAAAAAAATCATTACTTTCCGGTGTGTTTCAGAGTCGATTGGCATTTTAGGAGAGGACCTGCAGTGATTTTGCCAGTTCTACAAACTTTTATCTCCTGGCCTAAATATAACGATGGAATTATTAAAGATTATTCATTAATAACACAAACATCACCTCTGTGACGCTTAGAAAACAACTGTAGGTAGATGACACTCCTGACTAATACCAGAGGAAACGGTGAAATGGGCAACACGCACGTCATATGTATTTTCTTATGTCTGCATAGTATGAAAAATTGGCTTTTGTATTGTTTTATGCCGCAAGATCAATATTCTGAGAGCTTGTTGGAGTCGGTGTAGTAAATCACTGTGTGAATCAGGATGCAGAATCTGTGAGCCCACAGGAACGTTTCCACTCAGCCCCGGTGAGAAGCATCTCAATCAGAACTCTCCAAGTTAGAGCCAAGGTCATCTTTTATTTTAGTGGGGCTGATTTTTGTGAGGCGCGCTCATCCCTCAAACTTTATCTTCCTCTCTGCTCAAGGGTGCATGATATATCCCACCCCTTTAAAAAATAAAATAAAACAAAATTAAATTAAAAAAAGGCATAGAGGAGGAGCCAGGTAAAAACGGTCGGACTGGTCCAAGTCTGAAATTGTTAATTAACATATTCATGACATCAGCGAATTTGCATTTCATGAGTGTCAGCTGATTTCAGCCCTTTATCTGTTTGCTCATTGGCTCAATCGACACCGACTTTGTTCAGCATTGTGAATTCACTCTCTCACACACTCACACACACACACACACACACACACACACACACACACACGGCGCCTCTGAGTCAAGGAAAGTTCAGGGTTACTCTGGAAGTAGCTTTTGTCTGTGCAGAATTTCAGACAATTCTTCTCATGGCAGGCGGAACAGCTTCTTTTCTCCCTCTACACCCCCCCCCCCCCAGTGTGACGTCAGGTAATGGCCCTGCAAAGTGCTGCTCACCAGGGAGCTTAACGGGAGCTGAAATGTCACCATAAATTGGGGTGTGAGGTTGGGTGCCGTTCACTATAGGGTGCTGTTTGTTGCGTTTAGAGAAGCGGGTTCTTTAAATATAGGTCACGGGTTCAATTCCCACCTTCTCCATCCACCTTCAGATGTGTGTCGCTTTGGATAAAAGCAAGTGTATGGGCATGTGTTTGATGATGTAATCATGGCTGTGGGTGTCACGTTCGAATCTTAAGTGACTGTCTGCCCGTCTGCTAAGTCATCACATTAAAGGTGGAGTGTGTGAGATTTGGTGACATCTAGTGGTGAAGCTGCATGTTGTGTCCATTATCTCACCCTCACCCTTCCAAGCATGCAGGAGAACCTGTGGTAGACTTCAGCTGTCATTAAAACTCAACAAATGTGTAGTATGTCCAATCTGGGCTACTGTTTAAACATGGCAGCCCCCGTAGAGAGGACCCGCCCCTCATATAAATATACTTTAATAGGCTCATTTAAGGGTATAGGAAAAAAGTAATACATTTAGGTGATTATAAAAATGTCAGTATGTAATTGTTTTGTAATATTTTTTTCTATCAATAGAAGTGACAAGAATCTCTCACCTTTAAGGATGGTAACCTGGATTTACCTTTACCCATAATTCCCTATGATTCTGACGATATGCGATTTTGTTGTTACAATGTGTCAGAGGAAACATCACACGCTTCACAGTTTACCGCCTCGCACACATTGCACCGCCCAAGCGAGTGGAGATTTTATCATACGGCGCTGACTTATAAAACTGTGAGGGTATAAAGCTGTGGTTCCTATAAAACACTTGTCATTGTGTTTAATCATTTAAAAAGCAACCTGCTGTTAGTGTTTGCCATCCTGTGTTAGCTGCAGTTAGTTATCCAGGTTTGCTGGGCTGCCACATCTGTGCCCACTAAAGGATGCTGGGTTAAGAAGTGCGTGTGCATGGGTCTGCAGAGGGGATGAACACCTAGTGGGGGGGGGGGGGGGGGGGGGGGGGGGGTGTATGTGTCAGAGGAGGAGGCAGCGCTACAGCTGCACCTCAGCTAGTGAAGTAATCACAGTGAGAGTCGAGCAACAAGTGCAGAAAAGACCCTCCATCCCTGTATCAGCTGAACTGCTCTGTTGCGGACTGCACACACACACACACACACACACGCGCACGCGCGCACACGCACACGCACATGCATACCACATACAAAGCAAGAGAGGACAACCTGCTTGGTCGAACAAGAATTCAAATAAACATTTGAATAAACATGATAAAAGCACATCTCTCCGTGTCCTTCACCTCCTCTGACTGGGTTGTTTGTATCGTGGAGAAAACATCAGCTCCCATTGTTCCAACATCCTTTCAGAGAAAACACACTTACTTAATATCCCCATCAATAATTACAGATTTGATATTTAGACTCAAATATGATGCAAGTTACGAACATAATATGTCAAACTTTACATAATGGCATATCAAATTGAAATGACAGGATTGAAAGTTGCACAGCCGTATCGAAGTAGATGCTTTTGTGTGTATTATTGCGAGGTGACAGTAACACCAATGCAATACCGTGAATGCTCACTAGAGTGAAAAGCCCAATGATATGTATACACCTATGACGAAGTTCCTTGATAGAGGCCCCCCCCCCCCCTTGATGGCCCCCCCCCCCCCCCCCCCCCTTGTATTCTACCCACACATCCAAGAAAACACAGATATCTCTCCGGCTGAACTCTGCGATACACTTGGGTGTGCACATCATTTACCACTGCATCTTTCCCAAGATAAACAAAGGCTATTTCCAGCAGCTTGTTTTTGTAAAAACAAGGCGTTTATCCTAACTAACCTAATGCATTTTTAATGGTGACTAATTAAAATGAATGAGAAAGAGGTCACTTGGATGCATGGCCCGAATATACTTTAAAGAGTTATTTTCCAAAACAACTTCATGTCACGTAAACAGCCTGTCTTGCAGTCGAAGATTGTCATCAAGAAGTCATTAGTTGGATCGAATAAGGGCTAGACCACAGCCAAAATGCTGCACCGCCCTTGTTTATGGATGCCATAACTTTTAATATCAAGATGGCAACCAGCCCCTCTCCAGGATAGATATTGCTCCTCGCTCTCTGAGCCCGGCCGCAGTGCTGCTGCATTCCCCCCCCGCTTTCATCCTGGACAGTGTCCAGTGTTATGGATATTAATTGGCACCCTGTGTACAGCGAGAGCACCAATGGCACAATGGAAGCGATGGGAATTGCGCCCAGAGCTGAGCGTGTGAGGACTGAAGGCTGCGAGGGCTCGCTGCTTTGAGTCTGCACTGGCCTCTGAACACCACAGTGTCTCATGCTCAGACGGCATGTAAATAAGGAGGAGAAAGGTATAATTGCCGCCTTTTATGTGCGATTACTGGGACACTCTGTTTACTTTAAGCCTCTCTGATGGATGGTCGCCCTTAAACAGGCGGCAGAGTGTTCGTGGTCAAATTAAAGTAGACCTGTTCGAGGTCTTGTATTTAATTAGTGTCACTCTTGTGTTTATGCTTCCTCATATTGTCCATCACTGCAGCTCCTGTGTCCTCACAGAGAGGCCCAGATGATGAGCCAGCTGCACCACTGTAACCAGTCAGCTGCTCCGAGCTGATGTAAGTGTCCCGCTCAATGATGTATCAGACTCTGACTGCCATATTGACATTAGCTCAAATGGGGCAGTGGGATGAAAATCGAAGATGAGGCTGCAGAAGAAAAGTGTTTTCTTTGATAAAGAGCCTGAGAGACACTTCCCATCAGCGTCTGTGCGATCTGCTTATGGGCAGGGACAGCATGATATCACTCTTATAGTTTAGCCTTTACTTGCAATTCAGAGCAAATCTACAACTGCATGTAGCAGTTGATGCTTTTATCCAAAGTAACACACATCTGAGGGTGGATGGTGAGGCTGGGAATCAAACCCACAACCTCTACCTCTTATCTGTAAAGCCTTATTATCCTTAGATATTTGTTGGGCTGCCCATTTATATATTGTTTTCCAATATATGTTTGTTTTTGAAGCGAGTCATAAGGTAAAGGCAAAACAGTCAAATTGACGGAAGTGTATTTAATTAGAATAACATAGAGGAGTCATTCGGAGTCATTCTATAACCAGAAGGTCATAGGTTCCCATCCCACATGCTGAAGTATCCACGTTATCCTTTGAATGGCTACGACATTGGATGACCACGCAATGCAGTGTGGTTACACACAGTCACGCTCAGCCACGCATCAAACAAGCGCACCCACGTGGGATTGAGAACTCATGCTGTGGCTGCCGACTCCGTCGTGTGTGGCCTCCATATGATCTGGTATTGATGCATTGTTATTTCCTTTGACCCATTAAACACCAATAATGTAAACACTGTCCCGTGTCCGTGCAAAGGGGGATTAAAGCTGTCAAAAATTGTAAATAAAACAGCTTATCATGCTGAGGATCACCTAAAAGGTCAGCACTGTAAAATAAACAGAGGTCCAGTGCAGACATAGCCATTAGTCAAACGCATTATCCCGTCCCTCGGCTGGCCGAGTGGGCGTGCGCGCGTCTATATTTGGTTGCGCAGAGCTCGTGGGATACAGGTGGGTTGATGGCGGTTCGACTCCGTCAAAGTAAGTGGAGGAAAGATAAGTTACCGTGCAGCCTCATCCTCTGCCTCGATAACAGGCTGCTGTCATGGACCTGCTTCAGTAATGGCATCCATCTACTTGAGCTTATGCAAATGCGGGGAAAGGAAACATGGGACATTTCAGGCACAAAGAATTATTTGTTGTGGAGAGTGGGACCATTTATCACATAAAACCTGATGGAGTGGCTGTGAAAGACGTGGAGGGGTGGAGATTCCAATGAATTTCATTTGTGGGGCAGTCAGCAGAACGCCTCCACACGCAAGGTAGAGACATTTTTGAACCAAGTGTTTTTAAATTTCAAACGGGGGGGGAGGCGGAGCGCCATTATCTCGTTCAATGCAATTACCGCTGCGGATTATTTGGTCAGGAGAGATTTGCTTTTATCATGTTTATTCAAATGTTTTATTTAAATTCTTTTTCTACTTTGAGCAAGCAGGTTGTCCTCTCTTGCTTTGTGTGTGTGTGTGTGTGTGTATGTGTGTGTGTGTGTGTTTTGATGCTTCCCTGTGTGTGTGTGTGGGTGGCTGGTTTGAAGTCTGCAGAGAAGTCGAAAAGAAAAACACTATTTAATGCACGGTGCCTTGGATGTTGTACTCTGTGATAGATTCTGAAAGCTTTCACACCATTTCCCAGCAGGCTAATCTTCCAAAGTGAAAAAGAAAAACATACATTGCACAGCTAACGGTACCAGACACTGAGTGAAATGCAGCAGACATGAAAACATGCTGCTGTAGAGGAATTTTGGCGTTCATCGTCAGGTTCATTTCGTAGATGATGATGCTGCACAAAAATATAATTATAAATCATCAGGGTCATTTCATAGAGGAGGAGGAGGAGGAGCAGTGACATAGAGTGACTGTAATGTAGCAAACATTTAGTTTGATGGGGCGTTACAACAGTGCTGTCGGGTGAGGGAATGGAATGCTTGCAGTTCACAGGGTGGCCACTTGAGGCTGACTCCAGAAGCGAGTCAATCCCCATAGACTCCCATGTTAAAAGGGTCAACTGTAGAGGTTAGTTAAACATGTTTAAAGCCCGGTACAAACAACAATTTTGATCTCAAACACAAGTTTTCTGCCTCTTTGCCCATTTTTGGATGAACCAGGAAGTAGGAGGAGTTAGGCAAGGGCAATTCCACTCCCCTGTTGTCCTGGGCCACTTTGGCCTCAATGGAACCACATTCAATTCAAGTAACGCACAAGTCGCAACGTGTTTTACGGAGGAGAGGAAAAAGGAGAGCAGAGGGAGGGATGGGGGAGGGAACACACTCGGAGGGGGCGTGGGCTGGCCATCCCTCTTTGGTTGTTGTCATCGTCTTTAATCACTGAAGAGCAGCTCTGAGGAAGGACACATGGCTGCTTCGGTCAGCAGAGAGAAGGACCTGAATCAGATTCCATGGATCTGGATGTCATTGCTGTCGACAAAGTGAGCGAGGAGCTCGTCCCCCGTTCTAAAGATGTGACAAGTGATGCCCCCAGGCTCTGAGCTGGGCATGTGTCCCATACCATGGAGCTGGAGCAATAGCAGGTGTTTTCAGATGTCCTGCTGTATGACGGCCGCTCTGCAAACATCACAGCCCCGGAACATCTGCCGTTGTGGCGAGGAAGGAAGGATGCCGGCGGCATACAGATGTACTTTTTGCTGAGGCAGCAACTTGCTTGTGAAATTACCTTCATTGGCATGACAAAGGGGATGAAAAGGAGATGGAAGCAATGAGCTCAAATTAAATTCTTTAAAAAAATGACTTCTTTAAAAAAAAAAAAGGTGACCACTGGCTTTTGTCCCTACAAAATAAAAGATTTTTTTCATTACTACTATAATAACATTACAGCATTAGTGCTAGTCTCCTTCAATGGAACAGTGTCTTTGGAGACTTCAGGCAGTGCTTCAAATATGAAATGCTGCTAATGGTCTGAAAGGCTCTGGACCATGGTGTCACACCTTATTTTGGTTTGGATTCAACCAGGAAATTAGAATTAGAATTAGAAGGATGATGAATATATAATTGGGTATAATTTTTATTAGATTGTAGATCTTGCAGTGTTGGGGTTGTGCATTCCATTTATTGATTTTAGATTGATTTATTGGCAATTGCTTAAAACAATCCTTAAGAGATACAATGGGAATTGGCAACAGATGTCTATTGCAAAAGCTTAAACAAATTAAGTTTCTGGAAGAGATAGAATCAATGCAGGGTCACTGCGCACAAGAAGGTTAGTACAGGCACTCATCCTATAACCACGCCTATGGGAGAGCATGCTCAGTGTAGTAAATTGAGATGTCGGCAAGGGTCATAAAGACGAAATGTTGTGCAGATTAATGCAGAAATATAAGCTATCGGTGTCACGTGACGCCTCGTTACCATGAGGTAAAACCTCACCTTGAGGAATGGATGGTGGCGTTAAGGGGTGAAGAGGCAGCGCTGCGGTACCCACCAGGAGGGAAGATAATCACGATGGACGGAAAGCAAATCACCAACCTGTGCTGAAATGGTGATAAAGCAGAGATATAATTACTATGGTGAAACCACGGGGTGGACCAATTTGTGGCCGATCCATTTGAAGTCTCAGATCAGCTTGTCCCTGGAGAGCCGAGGCAGAGACGAGCAGCGACTAATGGAAAGTAGATGAAAGATACATTTCTCTTATGTCACATAACAGAAATGGCTTACACTGCAAAGCGACTACAGGTATGGCATCTGAAAGAGTCTCTTTTAATAAGCTGCTTTGTTCCTGGAATCTGGATGAGAGGGAAAAAGAATTGCTTTGTGCACATTCTATAGACGACGATGCCGATCTCCTTTAAACTTCCTGAGCCGTGTTCAGACATGCACTGAAGTTTTTTTATGAATTCTCTTGTGAAAAACGCAAATGTCCTTTTCCTGCCTACATTTCATACTAAATATAAATGCAGAAATACATCATTGTCCTCGCATGTGATGATGAATGAGTTAGCCCCGAGCGACAATGAGTCCAATATGGAAGTAGAAAAACTTGCAGTTCACAGGCCGGCCACTTCAGGCTGGCTCCAAAAGCAAGGGAATTCCCATAGACTACCATGACATATTCTTATTCTATTGAGGTTTGAATTTGTGGATGATTAAGGGCGTGGCCTCTTGAGTGACATCGGCGCCGACCTGGTTAGAGAGTATTGTTGTATTGCAGTTGATTCATGTCTAAAACAGCAGCAATTTAACCCACTTACTATTCGTAGCAGGCTGGGTGTAACATAAATAAACACAGTACACTTTAAACAGATCTTCTGTTTGTAATTTCCCCTGACTCCATCATTCGATTCAAATTGAGTTTGCTCTTGTATGAAATCTAAGTGCACATTGTTATGCACATCCGTTATCACTTGCTCATCAAATTCATCATTCATGCCTGCTACCATGGTATTGATCTCGCTCTCTCAGCCCCTGTCAGCAGTGACTCTGGATATTAAACAGCATTCAATCCTGCCATTGAAAGTGAGGCATTAGAAATGTTAAAATGAAGCATTCATTAACGTCTTCTATTTTGTCCGTCGTGCCTAACACTTAATTTCCTGGACCTTGGTTTGTCTTTACAAATGTCCTGACCCATGGCTCTCGTTTATTTTCCGGTTACATCAATATAAAAAAAAAGTGTTGGTTGCAAACAGACAAAAGAGGAAATGAGCTCTGGAAAAGAAATAGTCAATTTTGGTCTGTCTGCATGTCGGTCAACAATATGCCAACTTTTGAGCGAGGCACATCCCTTGCTCCTCTTGTGGTTTCTGACTTTATTTTGCAGGGGGTATAAATCAATTACAGCCAGACAATACGCATCGCAGATGATGAAATTAGCCGGGAGGCAGAGGGAGGATGGAAGTCGTGAAAGGGGATGGGTGGGATCGAAAGAGATACACGAGGAGGTGAGAGTGGGAGCGTGGGCAGGGAATGGAGATGGAGCCTTGTAGAGAAAGGAGACTTCCAGGTATAGAGAGAGAGAGGGAGAGAGGGAAAGAGGGAGAGAGAGGGAGGGAGAGAGAGGGAGAGAGAAATAGAGACATTAAGCTTTACGATCAACCTGGACTGGCATTTCATTTCACCTCATTCATTAAACCTGATCCTCTGTTACAGTCAGCTGATTTCTCAAGGGAAGTGGGTGTTACACAACTGCCAATTTCCCACATAGCACAGAACTAGAGGAAGCAACTGGAAAGAGCCTCAAACCTAATGTTCCCCATGTAAACGGGTATTTGTGTATCTCGACTAGAATTGATCGAACACTGTAGTTTCCTCACACTGTCCTCAGCTCCAGCACCTGTTCTCATTCTCTCCTTGTAACGCTCTGCAGAACACTTGCCCCTCCCTGGCAGAAAAGCCCAGAATGATCTTGATTGACCAGCTAGTCCAGTCTCTTGTGATTGGTCAGCTGCTCCCAGCTGAAGTAGAGAGTGACCTGGTCATCGATGTGTAAGATTCTAACTCTCAACACAGTGATGTAAGTTGAAACAGGAAGTGGAGTGAAATACTAAAACCAGTTTTTATTCTTTTAGATTTTTTTGAACACCCATATAATCCACTGAAGGACACAGCGGAGCGACATTTAGAGCGTCATACTGGTTTGGCTCCCCAACATGAGCTCTAATCCCCCCTAAGCTGGAGTCTGACTGGAAAAGCTTTGTTTACATCTCGCTCCTTCCTTCCTTCGTTTTCCCACTGAAAAAAGGCTGTCAATTCTGCACATGGCAATTTGTGCAGCGGCTTCGACGTCACCAATCTCATTATGCACATGAATGAATGCAGCCGCATATTTAACAATGTGGAAGAATGCCATTTCTCCCCCCCCCCCATTCCTGGTTTCATCGACTCATAAATAAAAAAATAAAACAAAGCAGTAGCTGAACGCCTGAACAAATCTGCGATGCTGGCTGTTGTTCAGAGGTCAGGCACAGGTTAATGTTCTTCTCCTACTTCAGGAGCCAAAAGGGAAATCTCAGTGTACTTTTACCTTTTTATGGGAGAGAGAGAGGGGGGGGGGGGTTTAATTTTGAATGTTTGTAATTTCCAGGCTAGTATGTCATTTTCATCTCTGTATGGATGGACGCTTTATGGAGTGCGCACAGACCAGTTTCATTATATGGGAAAAATACGTTGACTTCATTTTCGATGACTCTACATTTCCTCTTTGAAATGTAATGAAACCAACCTGCTTTTTGCCTCGGTACAAAACTAAATGAGTATCTCGAAGTATGATAAGTTTGAACTGACAATGCGTGAGCAGACCGAATACTATATTGCACCACACTACGTGTATATATATATATATATATTCAGCTAGTTATGCACCTTGGTGAGAGGCAATCAACAGAGTCACTGAGGTGTCCAAAAAGGGAAATAACAAGCTGAGGTTCAGCATCTTACCCTCATGGGCAGAATTCTAACCATGTGTTTAAGCCTGGGATGACTTCACCTGTTGCACAGGTTGTTATTTTGCACTGCACAGTTGAGCATTCATATATACATATGCAGAAGTCATGGGCGCGCCTCATTGTTTGCCATTAAATCAGGAGGGACACGTTTTAGTTATATTTGGCTCTTGATTGTTTGGAGCACAGCAAACACTGGCAGCTTTTCTGTTGTTTATATGTCACTTTTTTAAGGGTAGTTTGGCCTCATTTTTCACGCAATGAGGAGGTCGTATTTACATATTTGTCTCTTTCATAACAAGATAATACAAAACCTGTTGGATGGATTCCTGGATACACTCAGCGGAGGAGCCCTATGTAAGTAGGGGATTAGTCCATTTTCAGCATTGTGAGATGAGTTGTTTTTTTCATTGCATTTTTTAGTTTGACTTTTTTTTTTGCATTGTCAGCAACATTCTCTGATATTGGGTTGCGGGGAGTGGAGCTGCCACCCAAGTGCCATTGCACCTGACTCCCATGACATCACAGGCGGTGAGTCCACAGGATTAAAGGAGTAATATGGGGTTCAGTATCCTGCTCAAGAATACTTCAGCATGTAGGATGAGCAAAGCTGGATTCGAACCTATGACCTTGTTTTTTTAAAGTGAATAATTTGTCGATCTCAATGAAAATCGTATTTTGGTTTGGTAGTGTTACATATCGGCCTGTTGGATCAGGAAGTCTGGCTTTGCACGTTTGTGTTCTGGAAAACGAGCTCCGTCTCGCTGCTCTCCTTTAAATCAAACGCTCTCCTGAGTCTCGTGGGGATCAAACCTGTGAACAGTCTAATGTATGAATCAAACAGATTGTGTAACACTCGCGAGCACGTGACCGCGATGAATCAAAGCCGCCAGGACGTCGGGATCATAAGTGGGAAAAAAGCAACAGATGCGTACTTACACTTAATATCACATTTCCATTTTACATACTTCATCACCGTTATCGATTTGAAGTGGAGATTAGAGGCTATAAGACGAAGGCCTGCAGGTTCAAATTATAATTAAGATGAAGGTTTGTGCGCTACGAAAACAGTTTCACCCAAAAAAGATAAGGTTCATGAAAAGTTAATGAAATGAAAACAGGGGCTGAGAAATTGCAGCCGTGAGCCTTGATGTTATTGTCTCTCTTCACGGTGATCGATGACGTCTCTGCCAAGTTTGAGGAAAATGGAAAAGAAGATATTAGAGTTAACACTTGAAGTGCTCGGCTGCACTCAGCCTTTCAAGACATGGTTGATTTTATTCACAATGTTTAGTTCTGACGTATGTAATTACATTATGAGACCAGGCAGACGACAGAGAGCTTTATAAATATATACATGTTTGTGTGTGTGTGTGTGTGTGTGTGTGGATGAGTGTGTATATATATATATATATATATATATATATATATATATATTTAT